>CAHIKZ030002018.1:600000-822500 GCA_903632075.3 Acanthosepion pharaonis
TCTTTGAAGAATTTGATTTTACACAGTTAGTATTACAACTATTTTGTTCTAATCATCACATTCCTTTTACAACTCTTTGACCATCGTTGGCAACTCAGAAGTTCAACGAAACATACAAAACCTTATTCATTACAACTAAAATACATCACCATACAATATTTTTTGGACATTCGTCTTTGACCGGGAAAAGTAATTTTTCTTAAATAAACATATTTGATTCAAAAAAATGTATTTCACGCACCAAAAGTTCAAATGCATGTCAGAAAAATCAACTTTTTGTTATTATTAGAACACTGCAATTTGAATGAAAATCTTTGACCTCAATATATACTGCTGGTTTATCTTTCTTGCCTAGCCATTTGTCTGTTTGTATTAAACAAATGTCAGAGAGACAGCTGCTATAAGGTATTACCAAAAATTCTCATTTGTCGTGATTGCGATTTAACAAGTGTTTATTTTTACACTTTTTTGTTTTCAGGCGAAATTTTTCCTTTTTTAGTCCTGGGTAACCATTAAGCATCTTTTAATATTGCACAATCTCTCCCAGCGAAACGCGGAACTATCTTCACTTTCTACTAAAATCTCCCTTTTAGTTCTGAATTTTTGTTTAATCTGAATGCCACGAAACAAATATGAATTTTTCATACAGCCTGATAAAATTCAAAATTGGTTATCTATATTCATCCTATAAATTAAGGCATATAATTTAGATTTTTACCATTTTTGAACCAGTATTTTAAAAATAATCTGTTTAAATAAATGTAATAACAACAGTTTCATTTTGCCAAAAGGGTGCTTTTTATCAAATTTGACAACAGGGATAAATTGGAAATTTCAAGACTATATTTTTAAATACTGCTGCAATTTATTATACTATACATTCAGTTGAATGCTATCAAAATCATACATTTGTCGATATTTTAAAACATTTAATATTTATTTACCAAAAAACATAGAACATAAAATTATTTCACCGAATTGCTAATATATTTGTTTTTTTAGTTAATGGATTTAGACACACCCATTGTCGGAGGATATCTCTGACAAATTTTTTATCATAAAGCAACACTTTAATAATGATAGCGTACCTTCTTTAAATATATACATAGTTGTTAAACCATATGCAAGGGATAATTAAATTCATCTCTGCAACAAAATTATGCATAAAATAATGGGCATTTTGGACAATTTATCTCATGGTGGTTTATTCGGACTAAGGTTGCCAAACTGCTTTTTAAACAATAGGTGTTGCTGTTTGCCCATATTTATTTCACATTAGTGAATAATGAAATTTCTGAATTTGCCAAGTATTAAATAATTGAATCAATCCAAGACTTTTTGTATTTCTGTCTTCACGTTCAGGTTTTATTTCGCTATATATTTAAAAATTATATAACCCGAATATATATATATTCATTCAGGGGTTGGAATGTTAAAGAAATTTGATTTTTTTCAAATTTTCCATTTATTGTATGCCTTTTTGCCTATATAAATGTTTTATTTATATATAAATCCACAGAACAAAATACATATAAAGTTTTGTTGTTAAGAATCCTGGGAGTGAAAAAAAATTAGAAGACTTTAGATAGAACAGGAAATCCAATCCTCGACAGGAAACAAGGGATAAACCTCTCCTGTTCAAAAAAGACCATGGAGTTTATTTCAGATGATAAGGTTATCTTTATTAAGGAAAAATAAAAATTGTAAAGTAAATAAAATTTCAGAGTTTAGGCAGAGCAAAAAATTTTAAAGTTGAAGAAATTTAAACAGGGACTGGAAACAATGTTTTATCCAACATAAATAACAATTGATTGTTCAAAAATTCTTCCATGAACCAAACATTTTAAACAAATCTACAATTTAAGGAAAATAAATGAAAAATTTCTTTGATACCCAACATAAAATTATACTATTATTTAAAAGCCATCTGTAGCTAATTTACCAAATTTTATAAAAAAAGTCACAATAGTATATAGTATTAATGAATAGTCTAAAATTAATCTGATGAAGAATTGTGGTGGTATCAAAATGTTTTGTATTACTAATTATTTCAATTGCATAATCAAAATTTGCATATGTATTAAATTTGGTTTTAGTTTTTGAAAAAGAATAAAAAGAGATTTTAAATATCAGCTCCATTTTTGATTTAAAAAATCCTTTAATATCTACTATCTACATATACATGCATATTGGGTGTTCCCAAAAAGTATTTCCATTCTTTATAATTCCTTCACAAAGTCTGATATTTTGTCAGATTATTAGTATGTACCAGTAAAAACTTTTTAACTACCAATCTTTGCAGCAATATATAGCATATGACTAGTCTTTTTTTTAATACTTCATTTCCTGGTTATGTCCTTATGTTTACTTTTTGATAACTTATAACTCTCACAACCCTACCTGATAAGGACCATCCAAGGAGGAATGGAATTTTTGATTTGCACAAAACACCATTACAAATGATCATTATAGCACTGATGTGCAATGTCCTTCAGGACATGGGCAATCAGAGATTACCACTATTCCTACCATTTTTTTAGCTTTTAAATGTTTGTTTTTTTTCACTAGAACCTTTTGTTCTACCATCCCTTAACACAAGTAATGGGTTAGTTCTTGCTGAATTTGCTTTAAACATATCTTTAAACCAATGTTCATCTTTCATAGAATTTTTTCTTTTTTTTTGTACCTTAGAAATTTTAAATTTCTCATTCTGTATATAAACCAATTTAGCCATTTTCTTTAAATAGAAGATAATTGGTGACTTGTTTGGGACCCAAGGTATTATTAGCATCCTAGATAAACAAATTTTTGTTACCTCAAGTCTTCATCTAAAAAAGACATTGAATTCACTACTAAAGAGGACTATATAACAGTTTATACTTTTCTTTATTTCTAATGTTTTATATTTTTAATACTTTGTTTAGCTTTTTTGGAAGCTTTTTTCACCATTCCTGACTTCAGATTGCAGCACTAACACTCTAGCATTTAAATTCAGTTTAAAAAAACCAAAACCAGTTCACATTACAATTACAACGTATTTAGATAAAATTCATGAAAACCTAATTTTTATATGGGGTTCTTTTTTTTAACATGCTAATGCATGTTTGAAAAATAATTTAATATTTACTGAGCGATAACATTTTTGGTCAAGATTTAAACTATGCTTTCAATTTCACAAACCAATCAATATTTTTCATTATAAACTGAAGATATCAAAAAAACAATATTCAATTTCCTTAAATAATTTTTTATTAAAAGGGTTTTAAATTGTTTCTAAAATGAAAGGGTATTTTGTATGTTAAATAATAAAACTTGTAATTTTAAAAAAAATGAAAATTTATTTTACCCTCTTACTCTGTTCTCCTCAAAAATTTGGTTTTGATCGGTCAATGTATAAGCTATTTAGAGGGCAACAGATGGAAGTCATTCTTTTCAATATATAGATGGGTTAGATGTACTTCCCAAGTACCTCAGAAAATCCTGTATAGTTATTGATACAAACTGGATATTGCTTCAAGTTGTTTCTGTTTGTTCGTGTTTCTTTACTCCTCCAACTTAAGCATTGTGCCATTTCTACTTATCCTCTTTCTGCCCCAATTCAAGAGAATTGCAAATGTATCTTTTACAACTATTCAGTCACTTGCTTTTAAAAAATCGTTCCATTAACCATTACAACTTCATTTTTTAACTTCATGAAGACGTTATTTCCTTTTCTTGTCACAGAATTGGGATGCTACCATTTTTTTTATTCCACCAACAAAAAAAAAAAATTTTTTTTTTCCAGCTCTACATTTCTCTTTTTTAAAATTTTTTTTATTTTCTTGACCTATCTTCACCAAAAGATGGTTTCAATTTTTTTTAAAACCAACACTTTTCTATCATAAATTTAACTACTACTGAACCTGCTAATCAGGCCATTCCTTCTCTTTGTGATAGATGAGACTAATTCTTTGACTACTTTTTGATTTCACAGTTGAATGCACCCTGGAACTCAACTATTATTCGGTGAGCAATGCAGGTTTATGGTTGAAAGTGATAAATAATTGCAACATGTCTAATCAATACTTCCATTAAAACTTCAGATATCTTTAATAGTAGAAAAAATACAAAATCTTTCCAAAACCCTAATTTAAATACAATCGTCCATGTTACTTATGGAAATTCTATTTTCTTTTCATTTTCATTTCTTATATTATGGGAAAAAAATTTTATATATAGTTCTTATTATTAACAACATAATAATAGGTACATATTGAGTTCATTTATTTTTTTATTATAGTGAAATTAAAATATACTTGTCTCTTGGAGATATTTGAAATATATCAGCTAAGATTAGTTTTCCTTTGGTCTATATTGGCTTTCAGTCAGTGTTGGGGTGGTGCAAAATTTATTAATATTACAAAAAAAAAAAAAAAAAAAAATTACAAAAAAATTAAGTGAAAGAATAAAATACAAAGAGAATGAACAAGGACACTAAATTTATTTTATTGCCATCCTTGTGTATTTACTGTATTTTGAAATTTAATATACAATTTAAATATAGTAATAACAAATTATAAAAATATAGTTTTAATGTATGCTATATTTATGATACAAAAGTGCATTCAATATCAGATAAACTCATAAATATAGAAATGGACATTGATATAAAAAAAAGATTGTTTTCAATTTTGAAACAAATAGCCTACTAGGTTAATGTGTAGGTTTGTGTATTTGGTGACATAGTAATTGGGAGTTCAATCGTGGGCAGTGTACCTTGATTCAGTGAAAACAGAGTCTTTGCAATAAGTAGCAGTACTAAAATATAGATTAGATATCCCTAGACAGGGACAGTGGAAAGAGAAAAGTCTAGCTCCATAGATTAAATAAAGGGTTCAGAATTATAAGGTGGTCGAGATTGATATTTAAAACAAAGGAAACCAAGGAGGGAATACAATGAAGTGTGATAATTAACTGAGGACAATTGTCTGGATATCATAATGTAAATATTGAAAGACTATTGCTTGGTATTATTAAGTGTATATATATATTATATATATATATATATATATATATATATATATATATATATATATATAACTAGACTCGTTTTAAAAACCCTCAATTTTTGATTTGCTAATCAAATCAATCTCGAGGGAAAAAAAGGTTTAAAAAAAGAAAGAGCTACAAACATGAACTTTCTAAAAAAAAAAAAAAAAAAAAAAATCGCACAGATGCAGGTCTGAAGCCCAAAGAAAAAACCCTGACACGAGTAACAACTAACTAACAAAAGAGCTCAATACAACCGTAGAGCATTATATATATATATATATATATATAAATATATATAGAGTTTCACCTAAACGGATTTTTAGGGAAACCATAATAGATTGTTTTGCCAAACCCCTATATATGATTTGTTTGTGAAATAGATAGGTTTGTCTTTGGAGAGTATCTATATATATATATATGGATATATAAATATATATATATATATATATCAAATGTAGAATCATAAAGCAATGAAAATTTAAGGAAATGTAAATCTTCTCCAGGACTGTCTATTTTCAAATAAAGATCTCATTTCCATATATATATATATGATATATTTTCAAATACATTACGATTTGGAGCTAAAAAAAAAGATATATTCCCAATAACAGAGGAACTTTATTAGACTTTTAACAAAACATAATTTAGCGAGGAAGTTCTAATTCACTCTTATTTCAATGTTCAAAGGTCTTTATAAAGATTCGGAGACTCATCTGTAGAAGGTTTCCAAACCCATGTTCTTGCGTTTGAGGGTGAAAAATAAAAATGATATTTGAACAATTTACTGAATAGTGTTTAATCACTATCATTTTTAGATTCACTATATATATACAAATAAAAAGATCTGAATAAAATATTTAAAAAATATTATTTTAAGAAAAATTTGAAAGTATTTTATGATGTCATCTAAAAATTAACCGAAAGATCTGACAGTTCTGCAATTTAGAGTATTTTCTTTCAAGAATTATAGTTAAAAATTTTTTTATAGCCCACAATTTCAATTTTATTTAAGATGAGCTGATTTTTCTATTTTTGTTTTAAAAAATGCTACATTTTAAAAAACAGCTGCTTTTCTATTTAGATTTGGTAAAATGATAATTTTAAAACATATAAACATAAGGACATGCAAAATTTTTTTTGTTTTGACCGAATGGAACATAAAATATTATCCAAAATATATAACTTTAAAAAAAAACAAGTCAAAATAAAAAAGATTTTAAAAATACGTAAATGGACATATGCCGGACATATTAATCTTCTTTTTTAATTTTTTTTTATACAGGATACAAAATATTTTAAAGAATTTCAATTATTAATGTTAAATATAAATTCTTCGTTAAATTATTTTTTTACACGTATTTGTTTTGGTCAATGAAAAGAATTAATAAGAATAATTTGCAGGAAAATAAATTAAATAAGAGATTCCTAACAAAGAATAAAACAAACAAACAAAGAAAAAAAAAAAAAAGAAGAAAAAAAAATATGAAAAAAAAAGTAGAAAAAGAAGTAAAAAAACAAAATATCATGACACTAGCGCGTGCTTAAAAGAATGTCAAAAAATATTTTTGAATATGCAAATGTGAAGTAACAGATTTTGAAACGGATTGAAAAACATAATTTTTAAAAATAAAATATCGTTTAAAACCAGAAAAATAATTTTTTGCATTATTGGATTTTACAAAAAGAAAATTTGTTTAAGAAATATTAAAGTATTATCTATCGAAGAATAATAATATATAATTAAAAATAAAAGTCCCTAAAAAATCTTTTCGCTATTTACACTCTGTCATTAATTTCTTTTTTCTGGTTTATAATAAAGTTATTCCATAATGATCAATTAAATTCAAAGTACCCCAAAATTCGTCTAACTTAGAAAAATAAATATAAAGAAATAGGATATATAAAATTTAACAAAAATATAAATATATACTGAGCACAAGATAATTCTTGGCAAACTTGTGTTTTATTGCAAAAAACATTTTTTTACAAAGTTGAAGCAGTGTGTGTGTGTGTGTGTACTATTTGGCAAGCCTTTCTGTAACAAAAAAATTCGGTTAAAAGTCCATATTTTATTTAAATGTTTTTAAAATCAAATAATCTGTAGATATATTTTGAGAAATTTAATTTTATTGGTTGAAAGATTTAAAAATTATATATAAATATATAAATATATAAAAAAGAACCTATTAAATACAAAAAATATACACCGAATGTTTTCCGAACGAGTGTAATTTCTATAGAAAATCAAATAACTCCTACACAGTTATATAAACTCAATCGATAATATATATCTAATTTGAAAGGTCTTGTTTTTAACATAGAAACTTAATTGAGAAAGAATCTTATGCCAGAATAATCAATATATATATATATATTTATTATATATATAATTTTATTCAAAAAGAGAACAAAGAAATGTGATTTAAATCTACAATTATTTATAGTTATTATTGCTTTAGAATATGCTTAATTTGACATTATATTGTTAAATTAAATAAAAACATAATTAAATGATAAAAAAAAAATTTTATTTTAAATCTATTAAAATGTTTTATATAAAAAGATTCTTCTTTTTTAATATACCTTAAATCTTTTGAAATCAAATATTTGAAATTAGAAATTTTCTCTAAATATAAATGTTAAATTTAAGGATATGGTGGTATATTTATACATTTTATATATTCCAAAAATTATATGGGGCGATGTTATTATCGGATACAAAACTTGCTGATGTTAATTGGTTTATATATGTCTTTGTTTCAAGAATCGTATTGATTTAATAAACAAAAATAGACATTACTATATAATTTTTAGAATTACAATAGCTTCCCATTCCATTTGATTATTCATTTATATATATACATCTATATATTAAATATATATGACTATTGGGAATAATTTATAATTTTTAAAAGACATATTAAGGCCCTGAATTTAAATAGATACCAGAAATTTCGATATGGTCAACTCTTGAATTTGGTGAGACATTTCACAGATATATAAAATATATATATATATATATAAAAATGGTGAAACTGTTTCCTCATCTTTGTTGCCATATATAGAAATGTTGGGTATAATTTCTATGAAAAGGGGAGATACTATATCCATATTTGAGTGCTTAAAAGAATTTATTTACATTTAACCACACTGAGTCCTCTTATTTGTTAATATTTTGGTACCTTCTGATTTTCTAGGAGGTGTTTCTATTCAGAATGCTTCTGGAAGGTTAATTTTTTTCATCTCACCTTTCTGAGTAGATTTGTCTCTGACACTGTAATCTCTAAATTTTGTATTGTTCTTATTTCGATCTTTCTGTTTTGATCTCTTTGTCACTTTGAAATTACCTGAAATTTGATCGGAACAATTTATTGAAATTAAACAAAGGGTAAATTGTAATACCAAAAGATGAATCAGAACCAAAAAATAATGACAAATCCGTATTGAATTGTTAAACGAAAGGATATTTCAGCTGAACTCCTTGAATTTGACCCAGGAATTCTGCTCTTTTGCGTAGAGCCTACGTACAAGGATGTAACTAAATTAAAAAAAATTTGCTGGTTTGGTGTCAAAAATTATGATAGTCCGGATGGTACAAATAAAAAGGTTAAAGGATTATCTGATTTTCCAATAAAAGTAATTTGACACAAGGAAGGGGGGACCCAATAGGATCGTTTTGTATTATCGTACAATCGTCCTGCTCTTTCTAGCAAGACAAAGATGCCCCTTTTGAGATGCAGAAATCAGATATTGAACTGCTGGTGACGATGAAAGTTCCCAGGAAAGCCGGTTTAATTTAAGAGAGACGAAGTATAAGTTCAGAAATAAAAATAAACCGTTTAGATAAATATGATCAAATATTTCAACATGGATTTTTTTTCAAAATCTGTTGGATAGTGATTTTTTTAATTTAGCTTGGAAATTGATAAATAAAACAATGCAATATGGTCACTCATTTCCATTTCGAACCAAGCTTGGTTCATGCAATTACATTTTACTATTGACAATAAGAAATAAAACGGCTATAGATAGATAGATAGATAGATAAATGAAATGGAAATAGATAGATATATAGATAGATAGATAGATAGATAGATAGATAGATAGATAAATCCAGTGAATGAAATGGAAATAGATAGATTATAGATAATAAAATAAAGTAAGAAACGGCTTTAAAATCTAGTAGATAAATAGACAAAATGGATAATGGACTTGATAGATTTAAGATATATTTGATTCATTTATATTTATGGTTTCTTTCCATTATTTTTGTATGTAGGTATTCCACATTGTGCTATTGGAAGATCTGCCATGAATGGTGAAATGTTGTAAGAGCCAGAGCGCAAATTGACAATGGATGACCTTGCAATTAAGGCACTCTCTTGCCATTTACGTCGTAGTGAATTATTTTTTCCTTTAATCATGATCGCATTTTTTTATGTCAAAGTTGTGATCAGTCTAGTTTCGGTGGGTAACCAACGTATTTGATGTATTATTTTGTAAAATTTCCATTTTGTATTCATATAATTATTTATTATCATCTGTCACTGGATCTAACCAACCATCTATCCACTGTGCCATGTGTCCTCAAATGGATAAAGGCGTTGGTTAGATCCAGTGACAAGACCCAAAAAGAGTGTGAGTTCAATACCCGGTTAAGGCAGTGGAGAAATTTTCAGAGGGAAATTGACAGGAGATAACTGATAACTGACATCCATCAAACATGGCACGTGGAACTAGAACAGTCTACCCCGGTGAGCGAAATAAAGGGTTCAGTTCGACATTCCAACCACCTGAAGAAGGCCGGAGCATACAATGACCGAAACGTTGTGATAAATATGGCGACAAAGATGAGGACAGTAGTCCGAATAATGTAAATAATGTACATATTACCTCATCTCAGAAATATAGACAGAGTATTTCTCTTCTTCGAGTAAATAATCCGAGCTGCATATACTAGAGCTTTAGATGATTATGCCGGATTTATTTTGTTGTTATGATGAGAACAGAAATTTATTAGGTCATTTTTGTTGGTTGATTTCGGTGGGACTGAGTTTTAAACTATTGTTAATACGGTGTATATTTGATATCTAGGAAATATAAGGAACTGTGTTCTTCCATTTCGTATATAAATTCTATTGTGTATTCGTCAACGATAACAAAATGTGTCAGATGAAGTCGCAAGTATATTTTTCTACTTTGTCATATATATACACACACACACACACATGCACGCACACACACACACAGACACATACATACATATATATATATTTGAACATTAAAGTCAACACTCATAGGCGACAGGCTGTTTCATGCTAGACTCAATCGTCTATCTCTTTTCTCTCTCTCTCTATATATATATATATATATAGGAGAGATGCATATATATATTATTATGTATGTATAAATATGTATGTATGTATGTATGTATATAGGGAAAAAATAGGAAAACCTTTATAAATTTAACATGTTTCGTTATTTATCAGTACTTTTGGAAATGGAATAATGCGGAGATGTTTCGAATTTACATTCTATATTATTTTCTTTTATTTATGTAGCTCCACTATTTCGGCATAAATTTTCGATACCTAAAGTTTAAAATGAATTTTTAAAAATGAAAACAGCATTCTTGAGGATTTCATTTTAGTTTTAATTGAAAGCTAAAGCATTAAATTTATCATTTCCAGTAAGTAAAATATTCCAGAAATTATATAGCTTGGAATGTCAAATTTAATTTCGATTTCTTAAAAGCGACCATTTTCTTAATTTTAAGAAATTTGTAAACAAAAACAAATTTATCGATTTTTAAAAATCTTCCATATATATATATATATATATATATATATATATATATATATATATATATATATATATATATATATATATATATAGCAATTTTATTTAATTAAAATTAGCAAATTTAAACTTCAATTAATCTGATTTGAAATAAATATTAATCACTTATTAGCATAAAAAATAATATACAACCATTTGTTATTGATCGGCCGTGTTTATCTGAAGCGATGATTTATGGTCGATTGAATGAAGTTATGATATATATTTTGACTAGAATTGACATAAATTTTACGAAAATAAGTGGACGCATTTTTTTGGTTTTAACTATCTAGTATTTTTTTACATATGAACATATTTTTCGAAGTTATCTAATAATTTATAGACTTTTATTTACCTTTCGAAGATGCTTTTATGCAAAAAATACAAAAATTTAAAATACTATAAAATTTAAATTAAATTAATTTCTCTAAAAAAGAACAAAACTTATAGAAATCGTGACCTTTTCATAATATCACGTTTAGCCTTTCACAGATGAAAAAGGAAATAATTAATATAAAAGTAAAAATTATTTTAAAAATAAAATTTTTAACTGCGTTTATTAATCTTTTCAATTTTGAATTCATAAATTTTTTTTTCCACCTAATTACTATATCACATTCAGCCCAATATAGAATTTTACACGATTTTAAACTATTATAAATTATTAAAAAAAAATTTAAAAAAAATTCTTAAAAAATTCATTATTCATGAAAAAAATTTCTTCAGATAATAATGCCCTTAATATAACTTATTTACAAAAGTAATTAAAAGCTTTTCTAATTAAATAATATCGTAGTTTTATTGCATTCATTATTTTTCAATTTTTTCAGATTTTAGAATATTCAAATTTGAAAAAAAATAGGTGATTTACTTTCTCCAAGGAGTCCTACTTTTAACGAATAAAACATTCAGGAAATAGAAATTTTTTGTGAAATTTCATGAAATTAAAAATGGGGGAAGATATATAAAAAAAATTTTTTACCAAAATTTTTCAAAAAAATAAAAAAAAAATAATTTAATTCATTTGTAAATAAGCCCTGAAAATTTCATTAAAATCGGACAATTATTTGATTTTTACAAGAATTTCCAAATCAATGTGTTTTCAACGAAAAAAAAAAAAACTGTTATTAAATTTTTCCGATGAAGTAAACAAAACAAGATTTTAAGCAAAATGAAAAATTTGTGTTAGAAAGGATAAAAAAAAAAAAAAAAATAATTAAAATATACTTTGGTTTTTCATTTTTAATAATAACATAAACATTTTGATGATAGCTTTTATTTATTTTATTAAATTTGTAGTCTTTTCATCATTACACTCTGCTTTTTTCCGTGAAAAAGTGTAGGTACCTAGTTTTATTTAATTTGGTTGTGTAAACGTCATTTTGTTCATTTATGGTTTTTGCATGTTTTTATCATGTATAAATGTATCAATTTTTTTGTCAGGTTGGTTTCATTATGACGTTTTTAGGGATGCAATTTCGTTCGCGCCTGACTTCAAAATTAACAAAAAGGGAAATGACGAATGGATGATTCGTAATAAAATTTATCCATATATTATTTTTCTACATACATCCGGTTTTTCAAAATTTTTTTCCATATAATTTTTTATGCTGAATTTTTTCCTTTTTTGTGGTCATGATGATGGGGGGGGCAATTTAATCTAATTCGTTAGATTACCATCACAAATTCATGTTTAAGTCCATTAGTGAATTAAGTTGGATTGTTTAGTTTATCATTCATATTTTGAAAATACATGAAAACAGGATGTTAGCCATTTTGCCAAAAGGAGATTTTTGATGATAAAAAATTAAATACAAAAAAAGTTGTTCATCTTTATAAACAATGAGTCGTGAAATTTTCTCTTAGTTATTTTATAACTTATTTGAACTCAGTTTTATTTTCCTCGTAGAAGTTTAATCTAGAATTTATTATAGCAATATAAAATAAGCAAATTATCTGATACAACATTTGTGCCACTATAAAGGTAATAGAAAAAAAACACATTTATAAAAAAGCAAAACCAAGTTTGCATTTTATTGTATATCTACTTATATCTTTATGGACTTATTCTCTGAAATTTTTGTCTCATTTTCACTGTAAAAATTCAATTTTAAAGAACTTAAAACAAAATTAATTAATTGGATCTTCATTTTCAATTCTTAAATTGAAGATCCAATTAATCATTAATTCCCAAAATTATTCCTTAAATGCCTTTTTATATTGTCAAGGTAATCAAATTTAGCTCTTATAATTTTTCCTAAAAAAATATATATTTTTTTGTTTATACGTTATTTTAAAGCTACAATTATTTAAGTAAATGCTCTGTTTATAATATACAGTATTAATTATACTTACCGGCCTGAATGTCTGAGAAAATTTCATTTATAAAATGTGTCCTCCGATAGGCATTGAACCTGTATGCAAAGTCAAATTATTGTTTTTAAACAACAGATTTGCTAAATCTTTTCTGGGACAATCATATCTGCTAAAATCTTAACATAAACAAATGATAACATATATTATGAAATGGAATAATTCCGACAATTATTTAATATTTTTTTCTGCTTATATGTTATTTTTATAGATTAAAAAATATTCAAGTAAATAATAAACAGTATTAATTACATTCACTGGTCTGAATTTCCGATAAATTTGGTAGAAAATATGTGTCCTCCGACAGAAATTTATCCATTATATATATATATATATATATATATATCTATATATATATATATATATCAGGTCATCCCATAAGTTCTGTCCGAATTTTAACTTTTGTTAAAATGAACGAAATTTAAAGAGTATTTTATAATGTCTAATGGAGCTGAACATTATTTTTATGTTTAGATGCATTTAAACTGATCAAATTTTATTTCAGAGAACAATAAAATTAAATTTTGTTTGATTAAAACCCTGCTAACATGGAAGTACCCAAGAATCATTTGAGGCACATAATGCTTTATGAGTTCAAGAAAGGAAACTCAGCAGCCGAAGTGGCTAGAAACATTCACTCAGTTTATGGAGAGGAATGTGTGAATGAAAGAACTTGCAGAAGATGGTTTGCAAAATTCAGAGGTGGAGATTTCACCCTTGAAGATGAAGATCGAACCGGACGTCCAGTTGAGTTTGATGAAAAGCTTCTTGAAGCAGCCCTTGAAGAAAATCCTGCTTTATCAGTTGAGGAATTGGCAGTGGTTCTCAGTTCAAACCATACAACTGTTCATCGTCATCTTCAACAACTTGGAAAAGTTCCTAAACTTGGAAAATGGGTGCCTCATGAATTGTCTGAAAACAACCTCAAATCCTGAGTTGACATCTGCTCTTCTCTCCATTCTCGCCAACTTGTTTCACCTTTTTTGGATAGACTTGTGACTGGCGACGAAAAATGGATCTTTTATCGAAATGTTAAGCGTCGTAGACAGTGGCTTGGTAAAGGGAAGGACCCCAGCCACAGCCGAGAAGGGAACTTCATGGGCAAAAGGTTCTTCTTTCAATCTGGTGGGATCGCCAAGGAATAATCCACTTTGAATTCTTACCACCTAATGCAACAATTAATGCTCAAATATACTGTCAGCAATTAGAGCGTTTGAACCAAGCTTTGAGGAAAAAAAAGACCTGCTCTAGTGAATCGAAAAGAGGTGATGTTTCATCAGGACAATGCGCGACCCCACACAGCAAGAATCACGTCACAAAAGATCGAAGAACTTGGTTGGGAGAAAATTCCTCATCCACCTTATTCTCCCGATCTTGCTCCTTCAGACTACCATTTGTTTCGTAGCTTACAGAATCATTTGGAAGAAACAGCTTTTTTGTAACACAGGAAGAGGTTAAAACTGACATTTGTGAGTTCTTCGAATCAAAGCCAAAAGAATTTTACAGTAATGGAATTAGTAAGCTTGTTAATAGATGGAAGGAAGTCATAGATAATCAGGGAAAATACATTGTTGATTGAATCTGTAATTAAATGTAACATTTGGTCACTTGTTTTCTTTATTCAAAATTCGGACAGAACTTATGGGATGACCTGATAATGCAGCATTGTGTTGGTCCACTTTGCTGGAATGGACCTGCCCAACACATTTGCATGAGTGGAAATTAAAAAATATATTTGTCCATTAAATGACATAGGGTGAGATTCAATTTCAAGTGAAAAACCAGTCTACTTGTGTGGTTTTTTTTCACTTGTTCCAACTTGAGCATTTAAATTCTTAAACCGATAAGTTTTTATTTTTAATTTTTGCAACCTCTTTGAATTTTTTAGTTTTCCTGGTTCAGTTTTTT
Source organism: Acanthosepion pharaonis (assembly GCA_903632075.3). Lineage (NCBI taxonomy): Eukaryota > Metazoa > Mollusca > Cephalopoda > Sepiida > Sepiidae > Acanthosepion > Acanthosepion pharaonis. The sequence goes on from CAHIKZ030002018.1 coordinate 615,151, forward strand.
GCTGATGATAATATAGGAAAAACATTTTACATTATCTCATTGTTTATTTTTTTTTTTTTGTTTTTAATTTTATTTTAAATTTTTCAGTCTTCCTGTTTTAGTTTTGTGAATTTTTTATTTTTCGTTTATAAATATTTTCCTTTTTGTAGTTTTTACCCTCATACCATTTTCATTTTCGTATTTGTTTTAATTGTTTATTGCCTTTTGATTTTTTTTTTTTGTTTATTTTTGTGTTTTTTTTTAACTAATTTATTTTATGCTTATACAAAAAAAAAAAAAAAAAAAACAAAATATTTATTTATATTCGTCTGTGGTGGGTTGGAATAACCATCATGGTGGACAATAACAATGAAGAAAGTAATACACTGCATTCTAACTTCGTTTGTCACCAGCTTAATCGGATTATCTGGTCTGAAAGTAGGCTGCAAAAAAAGATCCCTTTTTTCTACAACAATCAAAGAAAGAAGTTTGAAGAATCATTCAAAGGAAATGAATTTTAACATTCCAGAGGCACTGGATTTTTAAAAATTGAATTTAATTTCCAATGGGGTCAATTGGGATAAGCATGGAATTTCTTTTAAAAATGCTTCAAATCAGCCCAAAAATTTCACTAGGAGGAATGATGATCTATGGGACATATTTTAGCAACTGAGCAACAAGCCAAAAAAACTAGCTGGACAAGTGTGTCAAAAAAAAACTTAATTAAGACGGAGTATATGGGCACATGCAGGACAAAGGTAACTATACAAAGTACCCATGGATATCCCAGAAGATAGAATGGGGGCCTTTTTGCCAAATATGGTGAATCCATGAATAAAGGCCCTCATAAGCAAAACATGAATATTTACATATTATATGGAAGTGCAATTATATATAAATTGAAAAAAATTTGGAGATATATAATAATATTCTGGTTTGCTGTGACAAATATCTGAGTGGTTGTGGAGGGCATTGTCCATATTGCTGATCATGTATACTTCAGGGCACATGGCCAAGGAATTTCTGGTAAAAACAAGACATCTGCCCCATCCAGCAGCAGCAGTGGTTGCAATGCCAGCAAAATTTCAACCATAAAAATGACAGATGGAGCCTGGAAGGAGGTTGGAAGGGGACAGAAATCTTTTAATGTTCTTTCACAGACATACCCCAAACAAAGAGACGACAAGCACCAGAGAAGCAGCAACAAAAAAAAGGTGAAGCCTCCAAAGAAGGTGCAAAAAAAAAGCTGTACAAAAAAGGGAAAAAACAACAGCAAAACCAACAGCTAAATCAACAAATGTTCTTAGAAAAAAAAAAGTGGCACCAACAGATAGAAGTGCCAATGGAGGTGGAAAAACTGCCTTCGATTCAGGCAGCATCTCTTAAAAGGAGCAGAGAGGACGTAAGAAAAAGATGAACCTCAACAAAGGAACTCTTTTTGGATAGGTCGGAGAGCGTCATGGACATAACCTTCGTTTTCTCCATCTACATAGATAGTTCGCCAAAAGGAAGCATGGTCCTGCCAAAAGCAAGGTGTCTCCTAGGGAATATTTCTGTGCTGTCGTCCCCCAACTCCCTCCATCTATGAGTTTCAGTTCACTATCCCCCTCAACCCACATCCACTTCTTTCCTTCCCACCCTTCAAGAGAAAAAAGAAAAAGTTTACCTGGGCCCAGATGCCAGAATGCAAAGTGGATAAAGAGGAGTTAAGCAAAAAGGGCCTGTCAAAACAAAAAGACCCTTTTAAGGCCTCTATTGAAATTGAAGAACCTGAAATTTCCCAGGTGCCCCAGGAATAATCATGAGGGACACAGGGCAGTATTTAAATGGAGCCACCTGTTGAGGCAAAGGAAGTCTATTTAACATCAGAATGATGGAACTGGAAAATGAAAAATGAGAAAATTAAGCAATTTCAAAATAGGATAAGAGTTTTGCTCCATCCCTCCTTATATGTATTGTTAAACTAACATATTACTGACTATTTGGGAGTGAGAATAAATGGTCGGATGATGACAAAGTTGGTGAAATTGGGAGCCTGGGACATATTAAATTATAACAAAGAACTTCCATTCCCCAGGCTATTGATAGTTTTTTGCTCAGACTCTTTCTCTTTTAGGGCCATAAATGATGTCAGTCTGAATGTAAAGGGCTTGAGGGATCAGGATCGGTGGTCCACCTGCTCTGGGATCTCCTGTCTTTCGGTGTGGATGTTGGATTAATCCAAGAGACCCACTGTTTAATAATTTAACGTTGATGTGTGTGTGCTGGATATTTTTCGTTTATTCAGTATAATAAAATAAAAGAGAATATCTTTGCTGGTTAGATTACTCTTGATATATGATGTATCTTCTTAGATTTTTCCCTGTATATACATTGGTGGTACTCAAAGGAATTAATCATACGAAAAAGGTGACAAGGGGCAAAAGATGATTTCGATATTTTTTTATCCGGCTTTGGTTATGTTTATTGGAACATAGTTCTTTTTTCATTTAATATTAAATGGATGGACAGTCCTGTCTACATTCTTGGAGTGTGGTTTAGATTACCTCCATGGAAAAAAATTGGGTGGACTTGGCATCGATGGAGGTTGCCCGTGAATCGTTAGTATCAATGCCACTGGTGTTTCTCAATTGTCTGTATTTTTCATGATGATTTAGGAACCGCTTTCGCTCGCTATCCTCCACATTTTATGGAGGGAATTTTTAAATTGGGTCAACATTTTCTATTTCAGTAATCTTTCAATTTGGGGGGCTGTAAAACAGAACACTTGGTGAGCCAAGGTTCGCACTGGAGAGGTTGGCTTTTAAATTTGCACATTGACAGGAGATTTGATTATGGGTGAGGATTGTTAGGGATTCGTTCATCATTAATTTTACTATCAAGCCGACCTCCATCTTGCGGGTTGAGCATTTTATTGAAACCCGGGTTCAATAGTGTGGATTTCCTTGAGGAACATTTGTCAGTTGGCCTTGTTGGCTATTTCTTGGTCCAGTTTATTTTTCAGCCTAGGAAGGTCTTCTATCATCATCTAGTGGAGGGGTTCAAAGGGATTCCCTACGTTTGTTTTTTAACTTGTCAGTTTATTTATTTTTTTTTGATTATCTCATTAACTCTGAGTTTTCATTTTTGGCGATTGGCTCAGAATTGGCTGCCTCTCAATGACCGTCTTTTTTATTTTGTTTTGTGGATTTGCCAGAAATTTGGCCTTTGGTTTTAGAAGAAATGGCCGTCCATGCCTTTTACCATTGTTGTTGCTCATTTCCCGTTTTATATGCATGTGATAATGTGTTGTCCCTGTATTCTGGGGTGAAACAAATGGTGTTTCTGATGCTGCTGGCCATGGCCCGAATGGTAATTTGGACAACGTGACAGGAGGAAGTTAACGAGGCAACTGTCTTTCTCATCAGGATCTGATCCGATTCTTTGAGCATCAGCTCAAGATGAAGATTAGAACTGATAGAAAACGCTTGCATTCGACAGTCTTCAGCGAAAGGTGGGTGACTGAGGCAAGCTTGGTTCGTTTGAACGGGATTAGCCTTGATTTTTTTCTTTTTTTAGGTCAACCTACGTCACATCTTTGTGGTTTCCTGTGGAGCCCTCCCTTGGTTAGGTTAGATGCTTTTGTGTACCTAGTTAATGTGAGTAAGTGTTGTTCCTGGCCTGTTCCCGGCTGCATCTTTGGTTATGATCCAAGTTGAGATTCCTAACCTCCCCAGTTTGTTTTGGCCCCCTTTTATCTCGACTGGGTCAGCTTTTTATTTCCCCATGTCCGTATTTATTTTTTATCCTTTTCCCACTCCCTTAGCGAGAGAGCCTTTTGATTTTGTCCAATGGGCAGAATACAGCGGCCTCTCTTTTTTGAGGGTTGGACGGGCCCTACTAACATCAGTTATGTTTAGTTTACTTTGTGTTTATTTTTAGTTTTGGGGGTTCATTCCTCCCCTCTCATTTTATTCATCCATAATTTTTTAAGTATATATTTTATAATCATTAAATTTTTATGGCATGGGTCGCGTTTTGTAGGTTCCCCTTGAGAGGATGCGGTATTATGGTGTATGGAGGATTGAATGGTGACGGACAAGTTTTAATGGTGAATGAATGGAAATTGTAATGAGTGAATGGGTCGTGAATCAGATTAGCTAGGTATAAAATAGTTAATGATGACCAGCCTCAACCCCCCCATTTTGGACTTGTACCGCAATTGCAATTTTAAATACAATAAATAATAATTAATAAAACAAATATTTTAGATAAAGAAATCAGTTTTTAGTTTTTAAGTCGCCATCAATTAAATCCAAATCAAAGAATATTTTACGGTTCTAGTCATTTATTTACTTGCTTATTTATTTGCTTCCTTAATATATAAAATCCTGCATTCGGTGTTGAAAAGATCGAAAAGAAAATACGGAAATTTCATTGCGAAGTTATTGATCTGAAGACATCTCAAATTCTGACATTCCATAAAATTCTTTGGGTGTTTTTTTTCACCAAAATGATGTATCTAAGAAAAAAAAGCCAAAATATTTTGTCGTTTTTATGAAATTTTCTCCAAGCTGAAAAATTGCCAGAAGGGAATTTGTTTTCAGACAAAGAACCCAATCTGCTGACAGACTAAAGTAAAATTTCAAGAACGCTTCCCTCGTAGTGTCAGGTGAGAAGGGGAAAAAACGTAGGTGTAATACCAAATTTTCTATTCACTTATTTTGAATAAGGAACACTCAAGTAGATATTAAGTTATAGGGAATTATTGGACACAACTCAGTCGCATCAAAATTGTCATTTGAAAGCAAAATTGTTAATAGATCTGTCTGTCAAAGAAATAAGGAACACAAATGTTAGAAACACAGTATTAATTGAAAAATTAAAATTTTCGGACTGTTACTTAATCTCGCTATTTTCTAACTAATGATCGTTTAGTTGAATCCGATAAAATACATGAACTATAACGTTTTAATTTCAAACACACACACACACACACACACACACACAAAACACACACACACAAATATTTTTTCTAACCATTTAGTACAACTCTGATGTCATGTAAAATGCAATCGTTAGGTGCTGAAAAACGGGCCGTTGCATTTTACATTACATATTGATAATTATATCATACTATTGATAATGGAACAGTCCATTTATTTACGAGGTAAAGGGTAATAAAATAACTATAAATTAAATACAAATATACACATATGTTGTTTAAAAAAATAATATAAATGTACACATAGATATCATGACATATCCACATACAGTGTGCGGTGGGTAAATTATCGCCATTTCATTTTTTAATTTTACGCATCCGTGTTGTTTGGTTTTGATTTTATAGACTGCACAGTATGGTAGGGTCATGGTTGGGTCACATCTACTAGAAAACGAACACCATGACGCAATTCACTTCGCCTTAACAAAAAAACAACCCTGTACTGCTTGGCATTCGCGCACCATTCATCCCATTACGAACATTTTCGAGTGTTTGAGCTTCAATCTGAGGACAGTTCAAAGGATTCGGAAAGAGTTGGAATTGTCTAATAGTCATTACAAAGGTGTTTGGGATATCACAAATTGATAGCGACGTTATGCCTCAATTCATATTTAACAGAGCTTCTCATACTCAACATGAATATACACAAGATTCATCTACTTTTCAAGATCTTTGGCTGTAATTGGAAGACCCTATGTCTGGTAACAGGTTCTGAACCATGCTTGACCAAGAGAACTTAATTCATGGCTGTCAGATAATTTTTGCAGCGTCATGTAATGAAAACATCTGGCCACCAAACTCCCCAGACTGCAAACCCCTTGATTTTTATTTCCTATATTTTGAGCGTATAAGAGACCAACAAAACCTTGTTATGTAACAGAAAAAGATTAACTGAAGGCAAAGATTATGGCAGCATAATCAGAACAATTATTTGAGGAGACCGTCCAGAAGAGTCGCAAGAGTTTTTCTCGTTGCGTTTTCTGAAGGCCAGGGAAGAAGCCAATAAATAATTTTATTGAAAAATCTAATCTTTAGTATTTCAAGATATTTATGTAATTTTTGGTTATATCTGTTAAAATAAAATGCCAGTGTTATTTTTCAAAAAAAGTAATTTAGACGACAATTTATCAATCGCACCCCTCTATTAGCACCAGCAAAGTCTTAATGTGAGGATTTTATATATATATTATATATTTATATATATATATATATATATATATATATAAAAAAGTTTTAAATTTTAAATTTTATATATATATATATATATATATATATATATATATATAAAGAAATGGATTTTACATAAAGAAATGGAATGGGATTTTTTATTAATTAAAACCAGATTTTTATAAAAATTAAACGTTATTTTAGTCGATTTGTATTTGAGTATTTTATTAAACGGAGCGTCTACTAAAATACGAGTATAAAATTAAAATAATGTTTTATGTAATATATTTTTATTTTTTTTTAATTAAGTAATGTTATTTCTCGCTATGATATCCCCAAACCCCCAAAAAAAAAAAAAAGTTCAGATAACACTGTTTATTATTAAAAAAAATGATGAAGGCTGCAGGAACAAACGAAAATTTTGTGAAAGTTTTTTAAAGTAGTTTTAATGCTCCGACATATCAATTTAAAAACAAAAAATATAAAGAATATTTTTATCATCCACCATTTGTATTTTTCTTTTTTTATTTCTTTCTATTTTTCTATCTATCTTAAAATTTATCTATCTATCTATCTATTTATCTATCTATCTATCTATAATTATTATATATATATGAAATTTAAAGTCCAGCAGAATGAGATTATTCAAATATATAAAAAAAACAAGCAAACAAAAACTTTGTGGAATCTGGTCGTCGGATCTTTTTAAGGTAAATCAAATTATTGTCCTTCATATCTTCAGAGATATAAACCCATTTCCTTACAGGCCACAGTTTTATCTTTCATTAAATTTCAAATTGAAGACCATCCTGGGAAGACGACAAACTGACGTCCAATAACAAAGCCTCTGATCAGGATTTTTTTTCTAAATGTTTTAATTGTTGTTGTTCCTAGGTTTTTTACCCTTATTAAAAAAATTGGTAGCATTTTTAGAGGGTCTCAGCTATTTTAAATAGTTAACCCCAAACTGGGGTCTTTACTAAATAGGTTTTAATAAAAGAGCAATTCAAAAAAAAAAAATATTACCAGCAATAAATTTAAAAAAAAATTGTTATTACCAGAAATATTTAAAAAAAAAATATTACCAACTATACATTTTAAAAAAAAATAATTTTTTATTATATGACTACATTTTTTGAAAAAATATTACCATAAATAGATTTTTTGAAAAAAAAAATATTACTAGAAATATTTTAATTTTGAAGGAAAAAATATTACCAGCAATAAAAATTTTGTCGGTTTTAAATAACCCATATGCCAGAAATTAAAAAAAAACCAAACCAAACCGAAAAAAGAAGCCAGCCCAACAGAAACAAAAGAAATTATTCGTTTTCAAAACTTTTCAATTATTTGAAAAAACAATTTTAGTGTTTTTATTTTTTTTGATGAAGGCGAATAAAAATGCATTAACATTACAGTTTTTAATTGACACGGGGAATTAAAAAACGTGGTCTATATTTCATTTAAATTGCATAGTTTTTGTTCTCCATTCTTAGCCATATATTTAAAAAAATACTTTTTCTATCAAAGTTCGCTTTGTAAATTGAAAGTCAATTTTTAAAATTAAGCTCAAGTGTAATGGTCCGTCCTTTTTTTTTTTTTTTGTGTTCTCCTTAGATAGGGGCTGAGGTCAATACACGAACGCCTGATGCGTCCCCAAAAGGGAAGTATTTGAAGTTAAGGAGAGCAAATTATCGACAGTATTGCTTTTAAAACCAGAGAATAGCTGACCTTGTGTCATGTTTTTGGGCACACTGAGAAAATATCTCCACCCTTAACGGCCATATTTTTTTCTATTGATTATATGTCTGAAATTCATACTTTTGAATAGGTACCTCCAATTTTTTTCTAAAAAAAAAATTAAAAGATGAACTCAACCCAAACTTGATAAAAACAAAGTTTTATCGTCAAAAATGTTATTATTATTAAGAAAAAGAAAAAAAATTTTTTTTTATTATTAAATTATATTTTTTTGATACTTTTTAGAACGTTCGAAATTTTTTGGTTAAAAATTTTTTTTTTTTTTTGCATCAGTGGGGATTGAGCCAAATAAAATGGGAAATTTTCGCCTTTTTTAGCGTCTTTTTTTTGTTTTGGAAATTCTTGCAAAAAATCAAATAATTGGATTTTTAATTTTTTTACATTTGTTAAAAAAATGAATGAAATTTACTTAATTTTTGAAAATTTCGAGAAATTAAAATTTTTTTATTTTTTCATTTTTTATTATTTTTAAATAAATTTGAGAAATTAAAATTTTAGAGAACTTTAAAAAAAATTTCAATTTTTTTTTTTTCAAACAGAGACAACATTCAAAAAAAAAAAATCTACTTGAATCGTAAAAAAAAAATGCAATAAAACTGACATTATTTAATTAGAAAATTTTTAATTTTTTATAAATAAGATATAAAAAACACTATTGTCTTAAGAAAAAAATTTTTTTTTTGATGAATAATGAATTTTTACAAGAATTGTTTTCATCTTTTTAAAATTTTAATTAGAAAAATTTATAAAGTTTTAAATCTTTTAAAATTCTGTATTAATTTCAGCCTTTTAGATGATATTAAGTGTGAAACTATATTTACATATCATATATGGAAAATCTTAATACTAATCATAAAACACCAATATTTTTAAAAGAATTTTGATTTTTTTTGTGTGTATATAAATGTGCCCATTTTTGTAAGTACAGAAGACCATACACGACATTATCAGAAAATAAGAGCAATAACTATAGTAAATTTAAAGACAACATTTTAAAAAATTCAATAAAACATTAGATTACAGAGAATATTTTTTAAATTTTTAAGATTACTGAGTATTTAAAAATTATATAAAAAAGGTGCTAACGTCATTTTCTTAATTTTATTTTTACAGATAAAATCTCTGTAGAACAAAATTAGGTCTAAATCATCATCTGTCAACTGTCAAATCAGCTGCTGTCAAGTTAAAAAAACAGCTACTGTTTGGTTAAAAATGCATTTCTGTGATATTTTAAACTTAAAGTAAATAATATTTGTTTCAAATCAGATTAATTATACTTTAAATCAGCTAATATTTTCAAATAAAATTTCAGAAAAGTATATTTTATTTTTTGAAAGATTTTTTTTAATAAAAAGAATTACATTGATGATAAAAAATTTTAAAAAAAAAAAAAAAAAAATAAATCAGCTATTTTAAAAAAAAAAAAACCCTCCTTCCAATCAATTTAAATTAATTTTTTGAAATGCAGCAAAGTATTTTGTTTATTGGAAATATTAAATTTAATCTATTAGCTTGAAATTAAAACTAAAATAAAAGCTTCAAGAAAGATTTTTCATTTTAAAAAATTCATTTTAAACCTTAGATATGATGTTAATTTGTTTTTTTTTTTTTTTGATAAAAAAAAATCCATTTAAAAACATGAAAAAATTTTTATTTTTTCATTTTTTTAATTGGCTCATTTTTGCCAAAGATGGAAATTCAAAAAAAAACTTAATTAATATTTATTTTCAGAGGTATAAAAAATTTCATTATTAAATTTAAGGATTAATTAACTGGATTTTGTAAAAGTAATGTAATTTTTTCTTTAAAATTTAATGCAAATAATATTTATTTATGCATTTTTTTAATTTTATTTTTTTCATTAAATAAAATTTATAATTTTTTTTCTGACTTAAAATTTAAAAAAAAAAAAATTAAAGAAATTTTGAACAGAAGCAGTGCAATAATGAAGACAATGGTATTTATGTTTAAAAATAAATTATCTTTAACTTTATGTAACCAATAGTTTCAGAATATAATTTATTCTATACAAAATCTTGTATAATGAATACTTCTATTTTTTATGCTAAATTAGAAGAATTTTATTTTTTTAGTTAAATGGTACTTGTAAATTTAATACATGGCTTTCATTTTTTCTGTACCTGTTTGATATCATAAAATGTCTAATTGCAACCATTGTTTCTTTTTTTTTGTTTTTTTAAAAATAATTCTGAATTGAAGAGTTATTGAATTATATATCATATTATTCTTCCTGTAGGAAAAAAATATTCAATCTGTATTTCAGAATTATTTCCTTTTTTGAACATCCATAGCAAAAAAATAATCTTTATACAAATAAAACAAAAAAAATTTAAAAGAAAATTGAAATATGTTTTCATATTTTCAAAATAATTGTTCAGATGATATCTGCTATAGTACAAGATTTTTGAATATAAAAACAAATAACTAGACAACATCAAGATAAATCAAAAATTTAAAAATCAAAAAGTCTAGAAAAAACTCATAAATTAAATATGTTAAAATATTCTTTTCTTTTTTCAATTTTGGAAGTCCAAATTGTACTTTCCAAAAAACTTTAATCTGAAAAAAATTTAAATGAAATGTCAATATGTCTATTTGAAATTTAAATATCTTTCCTGCTAATTAATAATGTTTCTTTCCTAATTCTTCATCAACCCTGTAATCTTTTATGAATTTATTGGCTTTAAAAAAAATGGCATGATAGATAATTTAAAAAGAAAAATTTTATTCAAAAAAAAAAATTAAACTTTACATTTTTCAATTCTTCAAACATGTCTTCATTTAATAAAAAAAAACAAAAAAAAACTCTTATGAATAACAACAGGATGAATTTCCTAAAATAAATATTAAGGTTAGATTTTATTCTGTCTAATCTGAAAGAAAATGTGTTTTATTAGATTATGGAAACACCTAGTGCCAGAAAAATTTATCTTTTGATTTTTTATGCAATTATTTTTGCTAAAGTTCAGGACAAATTTTCTGTACATTCACAGATGCTATTTCATTTTTTTTTTTCTGAAATAATCTCTTCAGGGATTCTTGAGTTGCAGAAATGTCAAAATAATGCATTTATAAATGTATAAAACTCAATGAAGTTAACTTTTTAATAATATTTAAACTAAGATTCTTTTTTATAAATTTAAATTTTTCTTTGGAGATGAAATATAAATATTTCTCTCATTTATTAGATAAAAACTGGAAACATAGAAGAAACAGTATGACGATATTTTAAATTAATTCTTCATACACTTCTCATTTTAAAAAAAAGAAAGTAGATTCACTTGGTCTTTATGCTTTTTGTATATCATCATCTTTAACCTCATTTCAAGAAAATTATTTAAAAGGAAAAAATTTTTTTATTAGTTTTTGGCCTTACATCTGAATTATTCAAAGTTTAGATAATAAGAATGGGGACAAATAAATGATTCATACCTTTTCCAAGTGTATTTGTATCTAAATAAATGAATCTTTTTATTAGTTTTAATGGCTTTATATCTTAATTACTCTACATTCTATCTTATTATTCAACCCCTAGATGGGTGGAGGAGAAGTGACGGATTCATACCTTTTCCAAGGGTATTTGTATGTAAGTGAATATAATGAACTCCAATTTCTCATTTCAAGCTGATATCCATTATGCCACAATGCAGTTTCCTTCATATCAACAATCGACAGATTAATATCACTATCTCGATTTACACATCTTGTGATAGAACAAACATAGTTTTGACTTGATGTTTTTAAATTATACTTTTTCTTTAAAGTAAGACAGAAATATTCACTTGGACTTTATGCTTTGAATTCAATGTTTGTGTATGATGTCATTGTCTTTTGCCTCATTTCAAGATTCATGCCTAAATGAATGTTCTTTATTTATGGCCTTACTTACATCATAATTTAAATACTATTGTAGTTATGTATTTTACCAAAACAGTGTTTAGTTAAAAGTGGAAAGAATAATCTCTAAAAGAATTGTATATTTATGACTTGATATTTTAAATTAATTCCTCATACTTTAAAGTAAAACAAAAATATTCACTTGGACTTTAGATTAAATGCTTTTTGTATGATGTCATACATTTCAAGATTCCAACTTAAATGAATGTTCTTTTTATTATTTTAAATGGACCAGTAATTGCTATTTTTAAATTTAATTTTGTTATTCATACAAAAAACATTAATAATTTTATTTTTAATTTTCCATCTGCATTTATACATTTAATGAGAATTTTTTCATTAGAAATTATTTTATCAAAAATTGAGTTTGTTTAAAAGTAAAAATAATAATCACTAAACAATGTTTTAAACATTTGAAAACTTTTCAGAAGAATATCATTTTACTTGCATATTGCATATTATTCTTTTCAACTCCATAGGAAATTGTTTCGTATAAATTTATTGGTCTTTCCTGATTGCTGTATTATTGTATCCTTGTGTTGATTTCAACTAGCGTTAATATACAGTTAAATGTATCTTTAAGAAATAATTGATTATTCATTAAAAAATTAATATGTTTTATTATTCTTTTTCAGTTATTGAACAGAAAATCAAATATCCAAATTTTTTTTATTGGGGTAAACTCCCAATAATGAAAGAAAACAGAACTCTTGACTTGCCATCAAGAACAGAGAAATAAATGCTGCATTATTAATGTAAAAGTTGTATATCTATATTTTTGAAAGCATCAGAATAATGAACTTATGAAAATAATAAAAAATACCATCAAATTGAAATGTGTGGTCTGTCTTTTCTATAAAATCTTATGTTACATATGAGTAAAAATTAGAGAGAAGCCATCTCCTTGTGAAGTTTGCAAATCTTTTTAATGATTTAGATTTTGTATGAAATATGGAAACAGACAGTGAAGAAAAACCATATTCTAGTGATATTTGTGAATCTGCATTTCTAAGAGAAGTCAAAATTTGGTTTGCAATATAAAAAACACACACAGCAGAAAAAACATATTATTCTTGTAAAAGTTTGTGGCTCTGTATTTTCACGGAAGTCATTTTTGGTGTGTCATATGCAAAAACACAATGGGGAGAAACCATATTCTTGTGAAGTTTGTGGATCTGCATTTTCACGAAAGTCAGATTTGGTGCGTCATGTGCGAACGCACACTGGGGAAAAAACAAAATCTTGTGAAGTTTGTGGCTCCACATTTACAAGGCAGTCATCTTTGAAACAACATATGCGAAAACACACTGGTGAAAAACCACATTCCTGTGAAGTTTGTGGCTCTTTGTTTTCACTATCATCTCATTTGAAGCGCCATATGCAAACACACTCTGGGGAAAAAACAAATTCTTGTGAAGTATGTGGTTCCACATTTACGCGGAAGTCATCTTTACAGCGCCATATGCACACGCACACAGGAGAAAAACCACATTCTTGTGAAGTTTGTGGGTCTACTTTTTCACGGACATCATCTTTGGAGCGCCATATGCGAACGCACACGGGAGAGAAACCATATCCTTGTGAAATTTGTGGGTCTACATTTTCACGCAAGTCACATTTGGAATGCCATATGCGAATACACACTAAAGAGAAACCATATTCTTGTGAAGTTTGTGACTCTGCATTTTCGCGAGCATCGTCTTTGGCACGCCATATGCGAACACACACTGGAGAGAAACCATATCCATGTGAAGTTTGTGGTTTTGCATTTTCACTGACATCCCATTTGAAGCGTCATATGCAAATGCACACTGGAGAGAAACCATATTCTTGTGACATTTGTAGCTCCTCATTTTCACGGAAGTCATCTTTAGAGCACCATATGCATACACACATTGGAGATAAACCATATTCTTGTGAAATTTGTGACTGTGTATTTTCACAGAAGTCACAGTTGCAATGTCATATGCAAACCCACACAGGATAGAAAATGTATTCATCTGAATTTTGTAAATCTCTGTTTGTAGAAAAGTCAAATTTACTGACTCATTTGAAAATCCATACTGGAAAGAAACTCTGTTCTTGTGAAATTTTGAACTCTGGATTTTCAGAGATGTGAAAATTGGAGAGCCACACATAAACATGCACACACAGGAGAGAAACCATATTCTTGTCAGGTTTTGGAATCTGCATTTCCACAACTGTTATATATGATGCAACATTTTCACTGACATCTCATTTGAAGCATCATATGCAGATGCACACTGGAGAGGAAACCATATTCTTGTGATACATGTTAGGCTCCTGCAGGATCAGATTTTGCAAATGTAATAGATTAAAGAGCAATATACATTTTTGCACATAATATAGAGAAAATATTCTTGTAAAATGTATGAGGCTTTCTTCTGAAATACTATAAATTTTAAGACTTCTACAAGTACCAACTGGAGTGAAATCATATTCTCATGAATTGTGTGGACCTGAATTTTCAAGGAATTCACAATTGAAAAGACACATGGAAACATACTCTGATTATAAAAATAATTATGTGAATTGATATTTTTTGCATATTTCTCATTTAAAAATTAATATGCTAATATACAATCCATATTTTTATCAAGTTAGTTGCTGGACATTTTTATCAAATATAAGTATAAAAGTTAACTGAATTTATAACTGAATTGTAAGAATCTGAATTTTCATTGAAATTTGCAAAGAAAACATAATGGCAAAACCTACCATAGGAGAAAATTGAATATATACAAATTTCATGCAGGTTACTCAATAATAATTTATACACATGCAAACAAGAGCAAGCAAAAAGATTTTGGATAGTATTTTTTGTACATGAATGAAATAAAGTCGTATGTTTATGACTTGGGTAAATATGAATTTTTATTTTATTTTATCTGTGCAAAATATTAGGAACATTTGTTTTTCAGGGTCTGTTAATGAAATGGGTTAAAATATTGCAAAGGAAACATTCAGAATTCGAACACTGTTCAGCAATATGATTTTTCATATTTTACAGGTTAACCATGGATCCTTCCTTTATTTCATATAATGAAGGCTGTCCAGTTGGATATTTTCACTGGATTAATTCAAACATCAGTCCCTTTTGGATGTTATTTTCAGAAGTTTAATATATCTTGGACAGTTTCACCCATGTTGCAATATTTTAAAAATGTAGCTCTGTTGATTTTTACGTGCACCTTTTAATTTTTATTTGTCAATAAAACAAGTTATGAGATGGGAAGAGTTTTCTAATTCTGAACTTTCCATCATCTAAAGTTTCAATATCAGTGGCAATAAGCCCAACAAAAGCAAACAGAACAAAAGTAAATAAACATATTTGCATACACACATCATGGACACTTAAATTAAAGATTGTCTTGAACACAATTTTAGCACATTTTTAAAATGCACAGCCATGAAAAAAAGAAATGGCCTTACTTATAAACAATATGGAAAACTTAATCCATGACTACAGTTGAAATTCTGCATGGTTGGTGTTTATCTCAATATCTCAAACGTTTTATTAAAAACTGTCAACAAACATCCCTGTAGAATTTAATATACTGGGATAATCTATAATCTCTAAGTTATATGAAAATGGAAGGTGATGAAAAAAAAAAAAAAACAATTCAGGAAATAGATAATCTATTTGAAAAAGTTTTCTGTTTCTATAGTTTTTCTATTTTTTTAATTTTGTTGAAAAATTTTTTTTGAGAAGTTCATTTTTAAAACACTCTCTTTAGGTCAAGGTCTATACCAGGGGTCGGCAACTCATTCGACCCTGCAGGCCGGATTGTGTTATAATGACGGGTTGCAGGCCGGACAAAGGCCATTAATGAAAAATTAAGGAAAATGCAGATCCCTGTCAACCTAAATATTTAAAAATCATAATGAAAATAAACATTGAGAAATCAAAAAAACAAAAGAAAATCTAAAATTAAAAAAAAAACCTAACAAAAATTACTTTTCCTCAAGGAATGTCAAAATACTTCAAAGTGAAAACATCAACCAAAGTGAAATGGATGAAATTATGACGTGTAGGTTTGAAACTTATTGAAAATTGTTCCACAAACGAACGACACACACACACACACACACACACACACACATGAAAACGAAGCACATATACCCATACATACGAGTACAAATAGTTGCAAACATATACACTTATGTACGTACACATGTGGTATCATCCACACATTAATGAGGCATGTATGTATAATGCGCATATGTTTAACTGTCTTTAGATTTCTGCTAACTCACATGTCAGTCCCTCCCTGGCCTCTTTCACTTTATCGTTCCTTTCGCTTCTGTTATCTTTTAATGTAGCAAAGGGTCATAACAAATATGTATCCATTTTTTGACATTATTAAACATAGGCAATGCAACTTGGTAAAATAAGTTTCATGAAAGAAAACTGGCAAATAGTCTAATTTGAAAGCCTTGTCTCTCATGTTAAAAATAGTCATTGGTAATCAGGCTTGCCGGCCGGTCAAAATGCCTTTGTGGGCTGGATCCAGCCCACGGGCCATAGGTTGCCGACCCTTGGTCTATACTAATGTTTTTTTTTTTTCTTAGTTCAGTTAGTAGAAAATTAACATTTTCACCAAATAGTCCTTTAAGTTTAGAAAAAAAAACATTACTGCTGAAGATTTTCATCTTATTTAAAATAGCTTTAAATGTTTGTTGTTTGCATTAAGAAAAACTACTTAACTAAAATGTTATACAGGCTGAGACTCCTTTATCCAAAATTTTGGGGACTGGAAGTGCTTCAGTTTTCTTCTTTTTTTTTTTCATTTTGGAATACAGGCTTTTTAATTTATATATAGCATCTATAAAATGAATGAAACCCAAGCATAAACACAATATCTCTTTACATTTCATAATATAGCTTATGCATATACCACAAAGGTAGTTTTATATAAAATTTAATAAATTTTGTGTACATATAGATACAGATAATGATGCTAGTAATGTAATGTTCATATGGATTTTTATGTGGTGAAATTAAGATTTCCTGTCAAAAATAATGTTTTGTACATTCTGTATATGTACAAAAATCATGATCACTACTTACAAAAAATATATAAATGCAGGACTTTTTGACATTTCGAATAATATCTTTACTGAGCACTAAACACCTGGTAAGTAATCCCCCAAAGAAGGTGTTGCTGTGACGACTGCTAATGAAAAACTGGCACCAACATGGGCTACATAGCTGGGTTGGAGAACCCTCCCCCAGCCAGGGTAGATGAGATCACTTACAACAACTGAACATCACCTAGAAACTGTCCCAATGCTTTCTGAATTTTTCCATTTGTGGCTAAAAAAACTTTCAAGTGAAAAGCATACTCAACCTGAAAGTAAAAATATGTTAAATGCACAAAACCTCTGAAAATATCCTCAAATAGTACTATACTAGCAGTAGAGCCCGGAGATGTAACAGTAAGAGATAGATCAAGTATCGATCATTAAAAAGACTGAAAAATAAAATTGACAAAAATTATTGTTTAAGTGTGATGGACACACATGTCTTAATTTTTTTTTTTTTTTTTTTTACGAATTGGTCAAACTCAAACAAAAACATTGTTTTCAATCGTTATTAGTCTACCGATTGAATAGAATTTTATTATAAACAATTGTCTTGTAAATGGAATTTTAAAGCATTCTAAATGTAAAAATAAAGGAAAAAAAGTGTGCAAGACAATAAAAAACACTACCTGCCAAAAAAAAAAAAGTGAAGTTTTGTTGAAATCGGTTGAAAAATGTAGGAAATCCGATCCCATATATAAACGAACACACACACACACACACAAACAACCTGGGTTTTATAATAAGTATAACTCGATATGAGTTGTCCCCCTTTCATTCATGCGACAGTGATGCCTCTTAATCGTGTTTTCAAATTGATTTCATGCACAAACAATTGTTTTTTTTCCAATTTTTGTCGCTGTCAGAACCACTGCAAGGTAATTTTACGTAGTCCTGTGAAGTTTTGTTGAAATCGGTTGAAAAATGTAGGAAATCCGATCCAATATATAAACGAACAGACACACACACACACAGACACACAACCTGGGTTTTATAATAAGTATGATATGGTTTCATTATGCCAAATATAGGATGGGATGCAGATACCAATAGTAAAAAATATGGAAAATTGAATTAAAGAATAGAGTTCAAATTATGGCTGAAATAATTTGTGTTCCCTTTGCTCTTTAATCTCAAATGTTTTAAAACACTATTAAAAACCCTGGAAAGAAAGTCTCTTATCAATTTAATATTCTTAGCCAATCTAACATACAAAGTTATGTAAATAGAAGGCGATAAATAAGATTAATAGGTTATATTTTGGAAAAGTTTTCTATGGAAGTTTTTGTCCTCTTAGCATAATGCAAAATGAATGAAACAATAATGTTACAAATGGTTTTATTTCATTATTATAAAAAAATGAAATAAATAGGCTTGAATATTTACTAATAAAGCTGATAATTGGTAAGTAACAATTTAGTCATTGCAATAGTTAAACTTGGTGAACAGAGTTCAAATTCTGGCTGAGATAATTGGTTCCCCCTTGCAGTAGTATGTCAAACGTTTTAACATTTAATTGAAACATCCTTAAAAGTAAATTTCTTTGGGAATATAGTATCCAGGGATAATCCATAATTTAAAAGTTATATGTAAATGGAAGGAGATAAGAAAGGATTAATGAAATAGGTTGTTGGACTGTTGTTTTATAATGGTTCCCAAACATATAAATACGATGGAAATGAAAAGAGTTGCAAAATACGTTTAACATTCTTATTAAATGTCACCATGTAAAACAAAAATATTAATATGCAATTTATTGAAAAACAAATTTTTATAGGTGCTTAGTCCACTTAACCTGTCTGCTTGAATGTATCCGTTTACTCACTGATTGCCTATTACAGTGTAACCCGGATATAAGAGAGTTGTCGGGACCGGAGAAGAAGTATCTTATATCCGGGTTTCTCTTATATCCGGTTTGGTCTATTTTGTTTAGGTAAGTATGGGCTCTAATTTGGGACCAGAGAAAATCTCTCTTATATCCGGGTTTCTCTTATATCCGGGTCTCTTATATCCGGGTTACACTGTATCTTGTGTAATGTCCAGTGAGACTATATTGGAGGGGACTACTTCTAAGTATGAGTCATCTAATGTTGCTGGTTTTATTCTATCTAAATAAATATTTTGTCTTTCATACTTGATGATGACAGTGAGAAATTTTTTGTGTTTGCTGATGATTTTGAAGCGATTTCAACTAGTCGTATCCCAGATGAACACATGAATAAACGTCTTCCAAACTTTAGGGTCTAAATTTAGGGTCGGCGACTGAAACGATCGGTACGCAGGCTCCTGGTCTCCGTGGCCAGGACGTCGATCACCGGGCTGTGTATTAAGTTACGCTCCCATTTCTTTTTGTCTGCTAACTTGACGATAGTTGGAAACTTTCTTTTTCTCTCTCCTTCGCCTCTTGCTTCTGGCTCCTTGCCAATGTTCGACTCTCGGCATTCCGTCCCTACTATTGCCTGCACGTCGTTCATAACCAAAATGTACACTACGTTTGTAGTTATTACGGGAGATTACTAATATCGGACTCGACCGGCAGACACACAACGCCTGCGCTGGACCTTTGACATGCCCGAACAACATCGCAACGCCAGCTCCTCTTTCCTTCCCAACACGTCAAGTTTGCATCCCGGCAACGACCAACATCAACCTCAAACTACAATGACCAGCAGCGATCATCTGCAACGACCGACATCAGCTTCAACTGCAACGACCAACAGCGATCATCTGTAACAACCAACCTCAACCATCAATGCCTGCACCGGAACATCCGCATCTCTACCGTTCCGACCACCTTTATTTCTTTATTACTTTTCTAGAATAAATTAGCTTATATCTTATATATCCTCGTTCTGTCGTCTATGTTGTTTCACCTTATCAGATTTAACGCCACACGAAAATGTTAGCGGGCCTCTTGTGACCTCATCACCCTTTTGTGATACGGGGCGCTCGAGGGGTCCGCTACACACTTTTATAAACTTTTACTTTTTTCTACCAATGCTGTGACATAATGCTCTTTGAATACTACTTTGTATTACAATTGGCTCTTTGTGTATAAGAGAGGACTTACCTGAGAATGATTGGAACTATCCTATACTGGATCTAGGACAGTTTAAAAAAAAAGAGAATTTAAGTTACTTAAGTTTAAGTTTAGGAAATTAAATGTAATTTCTAAATATCTTCTTGAAAAATAACCTATTCAGTACACTGCACACAAATAAGTGCTGAAAAGATCATTACACTCAAATAAATTCCCAGATTTTTGGTAAAATTTTAAAAGCAACAATGATTTTGGAAAAAAAACAAACCCTGCATTTTGTTGGAACCTAAAGAAAAGCATATGTAGCAATGAAAAATGTCTTTTTTGCTCCATTGGATATTTTTATTTTTGTTAGACATGATCCTCGGTATTATTTATAGTTATGATGTTTATTATACATCGTTTGCTGGTAAATTTGCTTTTTAACACCCGCGATAGATATCTCTTAAAAGTTTCCCAAATCGTCATAAATTCTGCGTAAATGTACTTCTTGAACTCGAATTACCAATTAAACTATGAAGAAACCTACCGTTTTGGAGTTATCGGCAAAACAAAAAAAAAAAAAAAAATCGGACTTCTTGTTGGTCATTCGTCCTCTATTACTGCCATACTGTTTAGTAATACAGTGCGGGGTACTTCTGTTGGCGTAATCAGAAATTGTGGCCTATTTACTTCTTTTACAGCTATATCTCTTTTTGAAATCACTACGCGTTATTGTAATTTTTTTTCCTTTTGATAAGTGTAGTCTTATTTATAACGGGAAACTTTAAACAAAAACAAATTAAATGCAGTGTAACCCGGATATAAGAGAGTTGTCGGGACCGGAGAAGAAGCCTCTTATATCCGGGTTTCTCTTATATCCGTGTTTGGTCTATTTTATATACATTAACACAGGCTCTAATTTGGGACCAGAGAAAATCTCTCTTATATCCGGGTTTCTCTTATATCCGGGTTACACTGTAATACAACAGAACCTTTTTTCTGTGTAGAATAGCAATGACAAATTAAGAGAACAAATTAAATAATAAAAATAAAACATTTTTTATATTTTAAAATTGAAAATAAAACAAAAATTAATGCACAAACTTGGTAAAGTAGAAGGTTTGATTGTATTATTTAATTCTTTTTTTTAATTTGTCCCCTTTTCTACACAGAAAGAAGCCAAACACAATCCCTAACACCTAACTCTAAAGTTAACACGGTTTATTGTATTATTTAATTTTTTTTGTTCTTTTAATTTGTCATTGCTATTCAACACGGAAAAAAGGTTCTATTGTATTATTTAATTTGTTTTTGTTATAAATAAAACTACACTTATCAAAAAAAAAAAAAAAAATTACATTTCTTTACGGAAGTGCGTAGTGATTTTCTGTACCGAAAGTCTGTAAAATTAGTAAATAGACCACGATTTCTGATTACGCCAACAGAAGTACCCCGCACTGTATTACATAACACTATGGCAGTAATGGAGGACGAATGCTCAACAAGAAGTCCGATTTCTTTTGTCGATAACTCCAAAACGGTAGGTTTCTTAATTGTTAAATTCGAGTTCAGCATGTACATATGCACGGAATTATGACGATTTGGGAAAATTTTAAGAGATATTTAGCGCGCAGGCGTTAAAAAGCAAATTTACCTGTTTGCTTTCAATTAATTTATAAACATGTCATTTTGTAGAAAGAGGACCTACTGGTGAAGCACTTCACTTCTGGTTAGCAAGCTTCTCTCACGAGAGATTGGTACGGTTTACCTGACCGTTATGTGTTATATGATGACTGAACAGTTCGATCCTCATACTTTCGGCCTTGTGCCACATCCAAGCTCCGCTTAGTAAATGACTATAGGGTGATGGGGTACACACAGTCCTCTGCACCGAGAGTGCCAGTGGGCATAAAGAAACGTCATATATCGATTTTTGAATAACTTCTCTAATTGCCAAGAAATCTCAGGATTTTAAACACGAGGAACCAAATCTTGGATAACACCGTTTAATTTATTTTTGGCTTCATCATTCAAAATATTTTCTTAAAAGTAATTTCACGTTTATATAGTGTTTTCCTTAATTCTTTTGTTTTTGTCATTCGTTTCAACTTCGATATTATTATGAACTGGACGAACAATAAAAATTGGTCAGGTTGACAGAGAAATGAGAAATCCCAGCAAAATCATTGTGCACAAAGAAATCCTTCCGTTTTTGTTTTTTTTTTTTCTCATTGAATTTTCTGATCTGAAAGGTAAGTGGAAAAAAGACAAATAATTTTGATAAAAAACTCAATTGTTATTTACTGATGACTTGCCTCACAATATTTTTCATTCCTTTTATTTTTATTCTCTATCTCTAGTGTTAGCAAAATATAAATAAATGTAAATAAATTCAGCTATGATTTCATCAATCGTGTCAGATATTTTGAAAAAAATATTTTTCAATCGTTCTAAAAAGGAAATTAGTTGCATTTTATTTCACTTTAAAGTTTTAATTTTATTTTGTTTTATTTAGGAAAAACAGAAGGTCGGATAAAATTAAAAATAAATAAATTTTAAATGTAATTTTTTGCATAACGTGCTCGAAATGGTTGTGTGTTAGTTTAAGAAGATTACAAACAATTCACTTCCCGACATTGGGTTATTTTTTTTTACTTTTAGGTACCGCCCTGACGTTTTGTTTTTTTAAATAATTTTTAAAAGATGCCTTATTCGAAGTTAAATTTTAGCCTTATTTGATTTGAAAGATAATAGAGATAGCTTAAGGAAGGCTAATCTGCGTTAAAAAAAAAAATGAATTTCCGTCTGTGATTATTAAAGTTCTTAGGCATTTTTAAAAAAATTGGCACGTAATCGTCACTCATTGACCCGTCATCATAGACGAAAAATGTAAACAACAAATTCAAAAATCTCTTAAAAATCAATATTTGTCCTAGAGTTAAGTAAATTCAAGGATTAATTAACTGGACTTTCCATAAGTGTATACCTCCACTGATTTGCTAAAAATGTTAACATGCCATGATGCAAAAATGCTCCATAAACAGTTTTATCGTCAACATCTTTTTATTGTTAAGATGAGAAAAGAAAGACTATTCTTTTTATTATTTAGTTAAATTTTTTAATCTTTTCTAGCACGTTCTTTAGCGTCTTTTTTGCGGTAAAAAAGTAGATTACTGATTATTACTTATTTAATTTTATCAATTTTCCGTAGGTACTTCCACTAATTTGGTCTACATAAGGTTTTGAAATGAATTTTTTAAAATGAAAAAGCTTCCTTGAAACTTTCATTTTTAAGCCTTAATTGAAAGCTAAATGATTTATTTACTACTTCTAGTAAGCAAAATACTCTGGTGTATTTCAAACAGAAATTATATTGATCGGAATCGATTTTTTTTTTTATTAGTAAAATCGTTCAAAACGGCCAATTTTTGACACATTTGTAAATAAAAGTTAGTTTCCTGTTTTAAAAATCTTACAAAAATAAAATAAATATTTCTGAAATTAGCAAATTTTAAGTTAAATTAATCTGATTTGAAACAAATACAGTGTAACCCGGATATAAGATAGTTGTCGGGACCGGAAAAGAAGTCTCTTATATCCGGGTTTCTCTTATATCCGGGTTGGGTCTATTTTATAATTTGGAACCAGAGAAAAATCTCTTTTATATCCGGGTTTCTCTTATATCCGGGTTACACTCTATTGCTTAGCATAAGATGTTGTATATAAATATTTCTTAATTATGAGGTCTTGTTTTTCTGACGGGTTGATTTATTTACATCCAATTGACAATTGAATGTATTCATAGTTAAATATGGTGAAGCAGATGATAAAGCTTTTTTTTTTCACCATAACGTGGGGGGGGGGCAATCTTTAAAACATGTATCCTTTAAATTCTAGATTTATCAGTTTGTACATCCATACTTCAGAAATTCTACACATGATCACACATACAGAAATAAATAAAAACTCTCTTAAAAATATTCAGTCATCAGATTGTAATAAACTTTATAATATATGATTAGTAAATATAGTTTTACTTATGTTGTAGAGTAGTTTTCACAGTGGAGGCTTGTATTTCACTAAGTTGGTCCTAAAAGGGTTCGATGTACAAAACATTAGGAACTTGAAATAATAGTGAATGACACAGCAATCTAGTTGTGGTTGTTGATACTTTAATGTCCGACATCGACTGACTCACCAACTCACTGAGCACGCTGGCAACTGCTGCTACTACTACTACTTATTATGTGTGGGAGAGTCTATTAACAATAGAATAGGTATGTTCGGGTATAACAACTTAATAAAAATATTTGTTGACTGTTACCCCTACAACTTGCTTTCATTCTATGGAATTTTGGAAATCCATTTGTCTAGTGCTTAACGTTGATATTAGTTAAAAATCTGTGGAGAATTTAAATCATCAATGTTTTAAAACAGGATCCCCAGTTACAGAAAATCTTATCTGAATCGTAAAGTGAAAAATGCAATAAAACAAAGACATTGTTTAATTAGAAAAGCTTTTAATTGCTTTCATGAAAAAGATGTATTATGGGCACTATTGTCTTTAAAAAAGTTTTCTGATGAATAATAAAATTTTACAAGAATTATTTTCACTTTTAAAAAATTTTAATTATAATAATGTATAAAGTTTTAAATCATAAAATTCTGTATTAATGTGTAGCAGTTCCATGGTATTGTTAAGTAAAACCTCTATTTAGTAATTATCAATGGAAAAGCTTACTACAATTCAATGACACCCCACTTCCACTATTTTGAAAAGAATTTTGAATTTTTTCTTGTATGTATGTCCACTAGGGCAGGTTGATTTTTCATTCTTTTTAGAAATTCAATATTATATTCTGTGTGAAACTGGGGTTTGGGTTTAGATTCATGGCTTTTACTGATTTTGGACTATTTAGGTTTATAGATGTATATAATGTGCAGAAATACCGAATTTCTGCAGGTTTTTACTTACAAACTGACTTCAACATTTTACTATTTTAAAAATAAATCCAAATAAAGCTTGTATTTTTTGTATTAGAGACATTGAATGGAGAATATATTCAAACCCGAATTCTAATTATGAATATACAAGAAAAATAGGCAATTTTTTACTGTATTCAATAAGTGAAAAATTGTAAAAGATTTTTCTTGCACCACTTGTTAGTTCATAATTAATAAAAACTAAAAAAAAAATAAAAGTTAAAAATGTATATAACACCATAATATTTCTGGGCACAAATTATAAGATAAAATGTTTTAAATTTACATTGGTTTTTCAAAATTGCATTAAAACTATTGCCCTGTATAAAATATTACATCATATTATAGCTAAATTGTTCAGTATAATTTCCCTTTGAAGTAAATGAAGGTCTCATTTGATGATACAATGATCTGTATGTATATATTATAATCTCAAAAAAAATGAAAATTGATTTCAATGAATATAATTTCTGTTTAAAATATACCAGAGTATTTTGCTTACTAGAAAAAGTAATTTTAATCCTTCAGCTTCCAATTAAAGCTAAAATGAAAGCTTCAAGATGATAACCCACCCAGTGCTGTCCTAACTTGGACCTGTTCATGCATACTGATATCGCTATTGAAGAGGGGGTTTATATATATAATATGCGACATATATCTTCAAGAATGCGTTGTTCATTTTTAGAAATTCATTTTAAACATTAAAAATTATAATATTAAAAAAAGAGAGGGGGAACAATCCTTGTAATAATTCATTATCATTAAAAGAGTTTTTTTTATTCACACTACATCCTTCATTTATATTATTTATGATAGTAATTAAAAGCTTATACAATTAAATAATTGGAGGATGAAAATTAAACTGACTCTGAAATTACAGATTGAATCTATGGACTGTCAAGGATTACTCAGACTTTCCAAAGTTTACACAAAAACAGTGCTTTGGGAACTTTTGCAGTAAACATAATTTTTGTTTAAACGAATAACACTTATGAAGATAATATATGGATGTGTTTATAAATTGTACACTGTACAATTATTGACATTAACAACAACCTATTTTAAATTACAAAATTGTACTCAGATTAAACAAAAATTACTTACAATATAATACGTGTTACTTATGTTCCTTCTTGCCATCAATTTTGACAGCACCAGTACACTAGTGTGCTAATAATGGGCTTGTATCATGTATCTTGTTTATATGAAATTTGTAAATTTCCAGTAGTTAATTTAACTGTTCTTTCCACACCTTGTGAATATCCATGTAAATTCTGCAACTCTAACATTGTTTCACTCATTAGAACCTCTTGCACATTATTTGAAAGACCTTCTACAAACACAGATTCACAAACTCCATTTTATAAGAGGTTTATTAAATTTGACTTCAAAGTTTATGAATGGAATTTTTTTTTTTGTTATCTCTTCTTTGGTGGTTCATTATTTTTAAAACAAAAAAAAAATATTTTTGTGGTGTAAATGTTTTTAATGCAATATTTTGTATTTTGATCAACTGTTGATTTTTCTCTGGATTATGTTGAAGATAGTTGTTGGTTATGGAATTTATTATCTCTTTTAATATCAAACCAACTAACTTGCATATATTTCAATTATAAATTTCATAAGGACGTGCAATTTACCATAGCGTTCTGGTGGATAGACACATCTGGTTTATAAACATCTAAAGTTTTGAGAAATTTCTACTTTATATTCTAAGAGTAGTCTCTGGTCACCACTTACATCTTCCATTGCCTCTGCAGTACGATATAAATGATCCAGAGGGCTACTGATATTATTAAATTCTACTGGAGTAAATCCTGGTAATCATTTCCACAAATTTTCCCTAGAAGTCCAGTAAAAGTAGTATGAATTTTTGTAGTTGCATCAATGTGCTTAAAAACAGCTCTGAATGTAAGTTCATTAAGATGAAGTGAACAGCCAATGATGTACAAGTTCCTTTTAAGTTTTTTCTGTAGAGTTGTAAAAACCCTGCTTCACAACAAGTGTTTGTATGAGTATTGTCCACAAGAACAGCCTTAAGGGAATTTATGCTGTTGAATTCTTTTCAAACAGCAGTAACATCCTCTGCTAGAGCACCACCAATTGCACCAATATTAGGGATAATTCTGTGGATGACATATCTACTTTCTGTGTCCTCTTTTTTTTTTTTTTATGCTAAAAAATAACAAAATCTAAATTCTAAATAAGAAAAAAAAAAGGAATTGATTTTCATCACTGTCCACTACTTAAATACATTATTTACAGTATTTACATTAGTCGGACTATTGTCCTCATCTTTGTCGCCATATTTGTCACAACGTTTCGGCCGTTGTACGCTCCGGCCTTTTTCAGGTGGTTGGAATTTCGAACTGAACCCTTTATTTTGATCACTGGGGTAGACTGTTCTAGTTCCACGTGCCATAAAATACATTATTTTATTGTATTTAGTTTCCATTTTTATAAAGTGAGTATTTTTACTTTAATCATAATTTTGATTTATTGAAAACATAACAAATGTTGCAATTGGAAAAAGATTTTATTAAACGACATTTACACATTTTTTTTCTATAAGTGTACACAATTTTTTGACAGCATTAAATATTTTACTGATCACTGGAAGGAAATTCAATTTTGAATCTGAACTTGATCTTTAAATTTGTTTCCTCAAAAAAATGGTAATGATTTGGAAAAAATATTTTGTATCATTATTTATCCTGTCAAATCCCAACTTTCAATACCACAATTCCAAAACTGTCCTGCCTTACTGTCTATATGTAACATAATCAGGAAATAAGAGTGTTTAACTATAGTAAAATTAAAATTTATTCGTAATTTTCTGATATTTCCTTAACAAGCATCTTCATTAGGAAGATTATAAAACCAAAGTAATTAAAATTCAATGAAATATTAAATTACTTAGACAATTTTCCTAAATTTTAAAGATTACTTGGTAGTTAAAAAATTATATAAAAAGGCATTCATGTTATATTCATCAAGTCATTTTTACAGTTATGTCCACTGTAGAAAAAAACTTCCTAAATACATGTTTATCAAGAAATTTATCAACACCTCACAAAAACACGTGAGTGTTAAAAAATGTTTTTCTATGATATTTTAAACTAAGCGTTTGTAATGTTCATTTAAAATCAGATTAATTAAACTTTAAATCAGTTAATCTTCCTGTTGTGTCTACCACCCCTCTTGAAGATGAACTTGTCTGCATCTGTGAACAAAGACTTTAAATAGTGGCATGTCAGTTGACATGACGGAAGACAGACCGAGAAGTTCTTAGCTGAGCTAGTTATTGATGACTCAGGCGATTTCTGTACCTTTTTACCAACCTATTAAAACCCTTTTTATTGTTACGTGTTATTTGGCATTTGTCTCTACTAACCCCAAATCAACATCATAACACTTCCTCAATTAAATTTTCAGTGAAGTATAGTTTATTTATTTTTATTTTTTTAAAGATTTTTAGTAAAGCGTAACATGAGGTTTTGACTGATTCACTAATATGGCTGATATGAAAAAAGGCAATCATTCCAATCAATTTAAATTCGTTTTGAAATACATCAAATTATTTTGTTTATTAGAAATATTAAATTTAATCTATTAGTTTGAAATTAAAACTAAAAAATATACTTGGACAAAGATTGTGGGTCAAAGGTTAAGAAAACAATTGTATGAAACCCCTGGCTTTAAAAGTGTGGGGAAAATGAAGAATAAAAATTAAAAAATTAAAAAAAAACTAGCAGTGCAATAATCAAGAAATTGGTATTATGTTCAAAAATAAATTATCTTTAACTTTAGATAAACCAATAGCTTAAGAATATAATTTTTATTTTATATTATTTTATCTTTTATTAAAATTACTGGAATGAATACTTTTAGTTTAATTCATTGCTTTTATTTTTTATTATTTTCTTACATATTTCAAGACATAAAAGATATAATTGCACCCCAAAGTGATTTTGTTTTTAAAAAAATAATTCAGAATTTAAGAAAATGTATTAAAATAACAGTTGCTACTTAGAAAAAAGACGTTCAAAACTGGTAGAGAGTTGATTGGTTGCATTCACTGAGTTCTTTCCCAATTATTCATTCCCATGATCCATTTTGTTCCGGAACTTGTGTACTAAACCCTATGTTGTGATCTTTTTGAGACTTACTTGTTATTTAGTTTTTGTTACTTCTTTCTGTCTCTGTCCCTCCTCTGCCTGTTCCCCTCTTAATTGTTAAGAGGACAATCTGTTAAGCATTTCCCCCAGCCTCAACTCACGCTTACCTTATTTTTCTACAAGCTATTTCAGCATTTAGTGCTCATGGCAAGATTAACCTGAGGCTAATCATTTGTGTGGAAAAATTTGTTAAAGAAATTTATCTATTTTTTTGCATTTTACAGTTGTTCGATTATTTTTGTTCTATGGAAAGCCAAAAATTAATTTCAAACATAAAATTGTGAAATATATCTGTAGACTAATGAACTTCAACGATGCAATAAAATAATTCGTAGATTTTTGGTAATTTTTTTTTTTTTCAAAAATGAGGGTAGATCTTTTCTGTTAAACTGTGCATGTGTTTAATGTTTTATGACATTCATAGTTAAAAGGAATCAAAGAGTAAATTCAAATTAAGGATCTATAATTTCATTGTGAATTTTCCTACCTTATTTTTCTCAATTTATTAAAGTTTCATATTTGAATAATTATAATAACCTTGTTACGTACAATGAAAGATTTTTGCATCAATACCGAATAAATTTGTCAATAAATAATTGTAAAAGAACAATGAACTATTTTTATATTCTTTTATATAAAGGCTGGCAAGGATCGAATCATGACAGGAATCATTGTACTTGTTTGGTCCGGGCAGAGTGAAGTCACCCCCCACCCCAAAAAAAACAAAAATAATTTGAATAAAAGAAAATGTTTTTATATATACATTCTTTGTACAGAACTTGGTTAATTCTTGATATTAAGAATTATTAGTTCTTCATGCAGAAAATATTGATCTTTCCCATTTTCTAAGTTCGGCATGATATTTCAGTTGTTTTAGCTAAAGTCTAAGGCTTCTGGCAGAGGTTTTCTTCAGGCATGAAGTCATGTGAGTACAGGTGAAGCAGTTGTCTCTAGTCCAGCTGGAACAACTGTCTTGGCTGCCTCAATCTTCTGCTTATGGACCTTTCCCCAAAACTGGCATGGGGTCCCATGTGGCTTGGGGTTCTGGTGAATTCCTAATTGCCAACAAGAGCCCATTTTTGTTTAGGTCTGGGAAATTAATTACATGCCCAATTTTGGGGCTATCCCCTCTTCTTTTAGAGTAAGAAATTCAAAATTGTTTATAATAGCTTCCATAACATTTAAATATTTATAGGCTTTGTTTTTACTTCCTCTATGGAAAAAAGTTTGTTATTATTAGGTTTGGTGTCATGTATATTATTGGTTTTACAACATGAAGTTTTAAAATTACAAGCAGGATTGTAAGACATGTATTGTTTGACATTTAACTGTTTTGACAAGTAAGGACGAACAAAGTAATTTGATTAGCAGGAAACAGATCGGTTCATGTCTTTTACAAGGGCATTTGCGCAAAGCAGAGGTAGTTAGAATTTTAATTTTTCAGGCTGATTCAACTTTCTGCATTGAAATATAGTGCCACATTTAGGTAACATCTCTATGCACCTTTCAGGTGTGAAGTACCTGTCAAGATCTATAACCATGTAAAAAAAAAAAAAAAAAAAAAAAAAATTTATACATCTTGGCTGGAGTATCCCATAAATTTTGTAACTGCTTTGCTTCAGCCAACCAAATCAAACATTAAATCAAGTCCTGCTATCTGCACAAATGCACTTGACATGATTTACTATTTAATTTTAATTTTAATTTTAAAACACTTGTATGATAAGGTGAAAATATTAACAGTTTGTAGAAAGGTGTACAGTTTATATGAACATTTCTTCCCAATATCAATCACCCTTTACATAGGTCATATAGCATTGAGTTTGATAAAAGTTAAACAGAATTTCTACAAAGATCTATCTTTTTAAGATGTATAAAACTTAGGAAAGTTAGGAATTTATAAGTAAATGGAACTGCTGGGGTAATCACATGAAGCATCTTTCTTTACCAATGGAAACTTCTGTAAATAATTTTTATAATTAAATACTGGAAATTTTATGCATAGCCAATATGTAGTTGATTTGTATCAGATTTTAAAAGCCAGGGTTTTATTTTTTGTATTTCTTTTATTTCCCTAAAGGATTTCCTGGCGCATATTATTATAACTATTTGAGGGTAAACAACTTTTCATAATTTCACTTTGAAATATTAGGTTGGTGCAAAAATAATGACGTAATAATGTCGTTTTTTGACGTCGACGTCAAAAACGACATTATTACGTCATTATTTTTGCACCAACCTAATAACACCTTTGCTTTATAGATTTGATACAGGTTGATTTTATATAAGAATTTTCTTTTTAATGGCACAAAGATTTTTCTTCATTGTGTTGACATCCAGTTGTAATGTTTGATTCATAGCAACAAACTTGATTTATGCAAATTGTAAAAAAAGAAAGAAAGAAAAATGCTTTATTGCTTGACATAAATTCATTCCTCATTCTCTCTCCAATAAATAAAAAAAAAAATTTTTATTTAACATTATGTTTTAAATTTAATACTTTTTGCCCAGTTTCAAAATGAACAGATTTCAGTATTATATAAAATATAACAAAATGTTATAAAATATGTTCATATTTTATGTATTATTCATTGTCTCTCTTAAAATATGTCTTATTACTTTTTTCTTCACAGTTATATTTGAAAGGCCACATGGAAACAGATACTGGAGAGAAATCACATTTTTGTGAAGTTTGTAGTTCTGTTTTTACACGGAAATCACATTTGAAACGCCATATGCAAACACACACTGGAGAGAAATCACATTCTTGTGAAGTTTGTGGAACTGCATTTTCATGTAAGGCAAATTTGAAGTGTCATATGCGAACACACACAGGAGAGAAACCACATTCTTGTGAAGTTTGTGGATCTTCATTTTCACAAAAGTCACATTTGAAGCGCCATATGCGAACACACACTGGAGAGAAATTATATTCTTGTAAAATTTGTGAATCTGCATTTTCATGGAAGACATCTTTGGCATGCCATATGCAAACACACACTGGAGAGAAACCATATTCTTGTGAAGTTTGTGGCTTTGCATTTTCCTTGCAGTCGAATTTGAAACACCATATGCAAACACATACTGGAGAGAAACCACATTCTTGTGAAATTTGTGGATCTGCATTTTCATACAAGTTATATTTGAAGTTCCATATGCGAACACACACTGGAGAGAAACCATATTCCTGTGAAGTGTGTGGATCTTCATTTTCCCTGCAGTCAAATTTGAAGCACCATATGGGAACACACACTGAAGCAAAACCTTATTCTTGTGAAGTTTGTGGATCTGCATTTTCAGACAAGACATATTTGAAGCGACATATGCAAACACACAGTGTGGAGAAACCATATTCTTGTGAAATTTGTGGATCTGCATTTTCAGTGAAGACTTATTTGAAGCGGCATATGCAGACACACACTGGAGAGAAACCTCATTCTTGTGAAGTTTGTGGATCATCATTTTCATGGAAGACACTTTTGAAGCGCCATATGCGAACACACACTGGTGAGAAACAATATTCTTGTGAAGTTTGTGGATCAGCATTTTCAGAGAAGTCATATTTGGCATGCCATATGCGAATACACACTGGAGAGAAACCATATTCTTGTGAAGTTTGTGGGTATGCATTTTCAGAAAAGTCATATTTAGCAGTCCATATGCGAAGACACACTGGAGAGAAACCATATTCTTGTGAAGTTTGTGGATCTGCATTTTCACAGAGGTCAAGTTTGATGCTCCATATGCGAACACACACTGGAGAGAAACCACATTCTTGTGAAGTTTGTGCATCTGCATTTTCATCTAAGTCAAGTTTGCTGCACCATATGCGAACTCACACTGGTGAGAAACCATATTCTTGTGAAGTTTGTGGATTTGCATTTTCACAGAAAGCTAATTTAAAGCGCCATATGCAAACACATACTGGAATGAATTCAAATTCTTGTGATGTTTCTGTAGATGTGTTTTCATGTAAGTCAAAATAGGATTGCCATATCTGAACACACACTTGAGTGAAACCACACACTTCTGAAGTTTGAGGGTCAGTATTTTTATTAAAGTCATCTTTGCAGTGCCAGATGTAAACACACAAGATGGAAGACGTATTTTCTTGATTTCTGTTTTTAACGCTGCATTTTTAGAGATGCCAACATACTGCATGTAAATCCATGAAAGAACCATATACATGTTTGGTTTTGGTGGTCTGCATTTCCACAAATGGCCAACACGTGCAAATACACTGGTGAGAAGTGTATAAATACATCCATTGCAAAGTCAGTAAAAAATTATTTTCTGCAATATTTTATACTAAAATACGCACATCTGTTCAGTGACTAACTGGAGCAAGAAATGGCTTGTAAGTTGTAAGGCCCATAAAACAAAATTCCTTTCATTTAATAATCACAGAGAACTTTTTCTGCCTACCTTCAGCATTGCTGAAGCTAAA
Source organism: Acanthosepion pharaonis (assembly GCA_903632075.3). Lineage (NCBI taxonomy): Eukaryota > Metazoa > Mollusca > Cephalopoda > Sepiida > Sepiidae > Acanthosepion > Acanthosepion pharaonis. The sequence continues at coordinate 648,696 of CAHIKZ030002018.1, forward strand.
CTCCAGCAGATCAACACACTATAATTTTCTCAGTTTTTACAAATGTTTTTGTGGAAACGTTTCTGATAAGTTTTTCTTGGTGCTCTGACTACATGAATTTAAATGTGCTACTAGATTGGCAATTCGGTCTCACAGTTTTACTGTTGAACTAGCTAGATGCAACTATCGCTTCTACTCTAACAGTTGTTTTTCTTGCACTTCCTGTCTGATTTCTGATAATCTTCAGAAATTTAAATACAATTTCAATGGCCAACTTCTGTTTTCTTGAACATTGTTGCTTTTTTTTTTTGTCCTCAATCCTGCCTATTCCCAGTCTTCTCATTCTAGTTTATTTTTGTAAGATCTTTGAAGATAATTGGTATTAAGAGATCTGTCAATATGGATTTAAATATTTTATAGATGAGTGGAAGATAAAAACATTCCAATCAATTTAAATTTGCTTTGAAATACACCAATGTACTTTGCTTATCGGGAATATTAAATTTGTTGATTGTAATTACTGTAGGAATGATTACTAAAAATATCCCCTGCCTAAATTTATAGACAAATCTTAACCAAGGAAAATGGGCCACATCTGCCATAAACGCTGTTCTAACTTGGGAAATGTTTTTAATTTATTACTGTTGCCTTGCCTACTTTTGACTTGCATCTTATATTGTTTACTAGCAGTAGTACCCGGCGTTGCCCAGGGATGTAACAGTAAGAGATAGATTAAGTATCGACCATCATAAAGACTGAAAAATAAAATTGACAAAGATTATTGTTTAAGGTTGATAGACACGCATGTCTTAATTAGTTTTTTTTGTTTTTTTTTTACGAATTGGTCAAACTCAAACAAAAACATTGTTTTCAATCGTTATGAGTCTACCGATTGAATAGAATTTTATTATAAACAATTGTCTTGTAAATGTAATTTTTAAAGCATTCTGAATGTAAAAATAAAGTAAAAGGTGTGCAAGACAATAAGAAACACTACCTGCCAAAAAAAGTGAAATTTTGTTGAAATCGATTGAAAAATGTAGGAAATCCGATCCCATATATAAACGAACACACACACACACACAAACAACCTGGGTTTTATAAGTATATCTCGATATGAGTTGTCCCCCTTTCATTCTGGTGATGCCTCTTTTCAAATTGATTTTGTGCAAAAACAATTGTGTTTTTCCAATTTTTGGCGCTGTCAGAACCACCACAAGATAATTTTACATAGTCCTGTGAAGTTTTGTTGAAATCAGTTGAAAAATTTAGGAAATCCGATCCAATATATAAACGTACAGACACACACACATAAATACACACACGCACACCATGGGTTTTATAATAAGTATGATCTACTATCATTTTGTTCTGCTCTTCTTATTCCTTTTCATATTGTTTAAGAACTTTGTCAATTCCTTGTACATTTTTGTTTGCCAGAAATATGTATCAATTTTGTCAAAACTGATTTTGTTTATAAATAGAAAGAATAATATTTTAAATATTTGAACAGTTTTGAGAAAAATATTAATTTTTATATTTTGTATATTCTTACACAACTGAAAAGGACATTATTGAAGATGAACTTTTTAATTTTTCTATTCTTCTTTTGCTATTAAAATATTTAACAAGATTTTTTCAATTAGAAGCATATTCTACAGGAACAATGTTATTCTATGCTTCATTCATTTCCTTTATTTTCACTTTAGATTATTTTTATTTCATTTGTATGTTACTAGGAAAGAAGCGCTTACACATTCATTGATTTCACAAAGGGAAATTATCAAGCTTCACAAAAGAACAGCAATTGATTTCAGAAATAAATATACTTTATGCCATTGGATTCTTTATACTGAGACAATAAATTCACTGCTCTGAGTCACGATGTATTTCATGAGACATGAAAGAATGCCTGACGATCCGTTTAGGTGAAACCTAGGTAGGTTTGTCTGGCTCACTAGGTGTATATATATATATATATATATATATTTAAATATGTTTGAAACAGTACAGAAACGTATTATGGCATAAAAAGCAAGAAATTTTATATTATAGGCCATGATAGATTTAAAATAAAAACAAAAACACACACCAGTCAACCGGTTTTGTCCCCTCTCATTGGAACTCTTAACGGGGAACATAACTTATGAAGAGAAAAAAAAAAAAGAAAGTCTGTCATGGATGATGTGATGAATGGACAGGGAGAAAAAAATATAATTATAAAAATTATACCAACAAAGATGCTAGAAGTGCAGCACAGCAAGTCCAAGAAAACAGTCTCTTTGTTTACAAAGAGCAGGTCGTCTGGACCTGATGTACAGCGTTTCCAACACCTTAAGATAGAATAATGAGTGTGCTCTGGCCAAGACGGAAAACCAGTTCACACTGAAATCCATCGCACAAGTGGGATTCTTTATAAAGTGATCTGCAATCGGAGACCCATATGAAGTATCTAAGATTGATTACTACCCATGACCAATGGTAGAAGATTTATTTGTAGAAGTTGTCTTTGCATAACTTGTCTCATGCATATCAACTGGTAGTTCAAGGGGAACAATCATGCAATTACATTGCTGTCAACACACAGATGGGATTATTTAAAGGTAATACACTCCCTTTTTGGATTTCTTCTGCATTGAGTATTTTCCAGAGAATCATCAACGTTTTGATTCAAGGTATCCTGTGTGTAGTAGCATATATTGCTCATGTGTTAAGCAAAGAAAAAGAATGATCATATGAGAAAGTTGAGGAGGGTACTATTATACCCTTCTTACTTTTTCTGCTTACACATCAACATGCAAATCTTTTGTGGAGAACGTGAGAACGTGTTCGCTTTAGGGAAATGCAGGATTTATTCACAAATGAATGAATTTATTTTTATTGGAAAATCTTTTTTTTTTTAATGTCTTTCAGCCGTTTACTTAATTTTATGAAGACTTTAGAAATTCACTGTGATAATCTTTAGTGACTATATTAGTTAAAAGAAGAATTCTTCTAAATCACTGAATATTTTTGTGAAATCAGACTCCATCTTGCTAAAAATCTCTTCTGAATTGAAATATAAAAAAATATATTGAAACTAAGACATTATTTAATTAGAGAAGCATTGAATCAAAAAGAAAATTTAAATTAAGGATCAATACTTTCTTTGTGAATTTTTCTAGCTTATTTTTCTTAGACTAATAAAATTTCATATTAAAATAATTAAAAAAGACATTGTTTGGTGCAATGAAATATTTTCACTGAATAAATTTGATAGAACAGCCGAAATGTTGAGAATATGACAATAAAAGTGAGGACAACAGTCTAAATAATGTAAATAGTTAAAACACCTCATCTCAGAAATATAGACATGTAAAAGAAAATATTGTACATCTTAGCTGGAGTCTCCCATATAATTTGAAACTGTTAGGTTTCAGCCAACCAAACCAAGTGTAAAGTTTAGCACTGCACAGTCGCACTTGCATTGATGTACTGTTTCATTTTAAAACACTATGATGTGGTACTTTTATGAAAATATTAACAGATTGTAGAAAAGGGTGAAATTTATATGAACCTTTGTTTCCAATATTATATAAATCATACTTTATGTAGATCATAGTTTGACAAAAGTTAAACAAAATTTCTCCAAAGAACTATTTTTCACATATGAAAAACTCTATGAGGATAAGAGTTTATAAATAAATGAATTCAGTAATGTAATCACAAGAAACATCTTTCTTTGCAAAATTTCAAAAGGAAATTTCTGTTAGTAATTATCATTATTTATTAAATAATAGAACATTTATGTCCAGCCTACTTTTCTGTATCAGATCTTGAGAGCCAAGGATATTTTTTTATTGTATTTATTTCCCTATAAAAGATTTCCTGGTGCATATTATAATAACTATTTTTTAATAATTAATAACTTTTCATAATATTATCAGGTCATCCCATAAGTTCTGTCCGAATTTTGAATAAAAAAAACAAGTGAGCAAATGTTACATTTAATTACAGATTCAATCAACAATGTATTTTCCCTGGTTATCTATGACTTCCTTCCATCTATCAGGTCATCCCATAAGTTCTGTCCGAATTTTGAATAAAAAAAAAACAAACTTTGACCAAATGTTACATTTAATTACAGATTCAATCAACAATGTATTTTCCCTGATTATCTATGACTTCCTTCCATCTATCAGGTCATCCCATAAGTTCTGTCCGAATTCTGAATAAAGAAAACAAGTGACCAAATGTTACATTTAATTACAGATTCAATCAGCAATGTATTTTCCCTGATTATCTATGACTTCCTTCCATCTATCAGGTCATCCCATAAGTTCTGTCCGAATTTTGAATAAAAGAAAACAAGTGAGCAAATGTTACATTTAATTACAGATTCAATCAACAATGTATTTTCCCTGATTATCTATGACTTCCTTCCATCTATTAACAAGCTTACTAACTCCATTACTGTAAAATTCTTTTGGCTTTGATTCAAAGAACTCAGAAATGTCAGTTTTAACCTCTTCCTGTGTTACAAAAGCTGTTTCTTCCAAATGATTCTGTAAGCTACGAAACAAATTGTAGTCTGAAGGAGCAAGATCAGGAGAATAAGGTGGATGAGAAATTTTCTCCCAACCAAGTTCTTCGATCTTTTGTGACGTGATTCTTGCTGTGTTCACCACCCTCTGTCAACAGGTTCATTTTGATGAGGCAAAAAGTGTGCTGATGTTTCAGGTAATGTCTGGATAAAAGAGACTTGAATTCTTTTGATATTGTTATAGACAAGCAAGAAAGAAATATGACAACAGCAGAAATAGATTTACGTGATTTATTTCAACATGAACGTGAGGGTTTGGGACAGCTACCTTGTGGTATAGTTCATAAACCAGCTTCGGATCTAGGTCGATCCCTCATAGTAGTTCACACATGTTGACACTGGCGCTCCCCTGCTGACAGCTCGGCCTGTGTGACAGGTCGCTTCCCTGGCCACCTGTTGACTGCCATTGTACTTCACTGTGGCCCCTTTTATTGCATTTTTTTATGGCTTAACAGGCTTGAAAAACGAAGCGAGTATAATTAGGAGGGAAGCATCTTTATTGGATGAAAAATAGAACACTTTAAATATTATTTTATTTTTTGACTCGTGCGTTGGGAACATTTGTAAACGAAGATAATGGTCATTTTGTGACGGGGCTTTGTTCTGTTCACATCTGGCTCTCGCTCTTGAGTATGTCAGTTTACTTGCCTGTAAATCAGCTGAGATATGCCTTATTTTATTTTATAACAATATGAAATCAGACACATTGTGACTTCTCAGTTTTTTAATTTTTCCAAATATTAATAGTCAGCCAAGAATTGTTCAGTAGCTTCTACTGTATTACTCTTATATTTAAGAAAATACATAATTTTGAATCCTGAATAATCATCTGTAAATTTCAAAACATATCTGTATCCATCACTGCTAGTCAGTTCTATTCTCCCAGCTCAATCACAATGAACTAATTCTAAGGATAATCTTTTTCATCAGGCTCTCATGATCTGAATTCAGGAATTTTACCTCAAGTGCATATTTCTCATGGTGACAAAGATGTTTTATCTGTGATATATTCATTCTTTTCAAAGAACTTGGTAGATTTAAAATGTCCGGGATATTACTGTGACCTAATATTTTATGCCACATTTTGAGATTATGTTTATGTTGCAACCTAGGAAGTGTTAGTGAATGAGGAATAACCAAAACGAAGGTTGGAAATGAAATGGTAATCTTTATAACATCAACAAAATACAATACTCCCCAGCGGCATGAATTAGGTAAACCACTGCTAGTAGTGGACTACTTAGGCAGTATATTACCACCACTTACAATAATGTCCAACATTTAGGTTTATTAATTTATCTTAGACTACCAGCGTTGCCCGGAGATGTAACAGTAAGAGATAGATCAAATATTGACCATCATAAAGACTGAAAAATAAAATTGACAAAGATTATTGTTTAAGGTTGATAGACACTCAAACAAAAACATTGTTTTCAATCGATATGAGTCTCCCGATTGAATAGAATTTTATTATGAACAATTGTCTTGTAAATGTAATTTTTAAAGCATTCTGAATGTAAAAATAAAGTAAAAAGTGTGCAAGACAATAAGAAACACTACCTGCCAAAAAAAGTTAAGTTTTGTTGAAATCGGTTGAAAAATGTAGGAAATCCGATCCCATATATAAACGAACACACACACACAAACAACCTGGGTTTTATAATAAGTATAACTCGATATGAGTTTTCCCCCTTTCATTCTGGCGACAGAATCGTGTTTTATCGTGTTTTCAAATTGATTTCGTGCAAAAACAATTGTGTTTTTCCCATTTTTGGCACTTCCAGAACCACCGCAAGGTAATTTTACGCACTCCTGTGAAGTTTTGTTGAAATCGATTGAAAAATGTAGGAAATCCGATCCAATATATAAACGTACAGACACACACACACACACACACACAGACACAATCTGCCTTTTATAATAAGTAAGATTCATGTGTTAGTACAGCTTGTTTATTTCACCATTTTGGCTTCTACTGATAAAACAATTACAAGGGACACAATTCGCTAACTTTCAATAGCTCATGTTACATCCCTCTTTAGTGTTCTAGTTTGATGGATGTCAGTTATCAGTTATCTCCTGCTAATTTTCCCTCTGAAAGTTCTCCACTGCCTTAACCAGGTATTGAACTCACCTTCTTTGGGTCTGTCACTGGCACGTGGCACGTGGAACTAGAACAGTCTACCCCAGTTGTGACAAATATGGTGACAAAGATGAGGATAATAGTCCGACTAATGTAAATACTGTACATAATACCTCATCTCAGAAATATAGACAGACTCTAAAAGCAAGAAATAGTGTTTATAGGAGAGGAATAAACAAAGATATTGAACCAGTAGTAGTAGTAATTTTCCAAGTGTAGCTCAGATGTGACACAAGACTGAAAGTATGGGGCACCCAGTGAGGATCGAACTCACTACTTAGTCTTAATTGTTCTAGCGGTCCTTTTATTAATTGTTTCTGGATTTTTTCTTCCTTGTTTGCAACTAAATCACATCTTTCTGCTTTTGTCTGCAGTCTACTCAAATATTCATCAATTATTTTATAGCGAAGAAAACGGCGAATTGCCTTGTCAAACTAAGCGACAATGTATCGTGTGTATCCTACGATGGAAACCATGGCAAAAAAGAAGTTACTTGATGAGAAAAGGGCACGTATTCTGCATGATATGCTGAAGATGGAATATTCAAATTAGAAACAAGTCATTTGCAGGAGTCGTCATAAAAGTATTTTGATATGCTAATATCGTGCGTCCTCTCCCAGTTGTCAACGAATGAAAAAAATGCTCGGTCGATAAAAGCATTTGATGTTCTCAAATGGAGAAAAATAAAGACAAAATTAGCGTATTTAGTTACCGTGGCTGCCTTCAGTGAGTGAGTTATTTTTCTGACAGGTTACGTGCATTGTGATTTGTGATGTAGTACCTGCAAATCGAGATTTCGACATTTCCTTTTTGACCCTGAACTTCGAGTTTTAACTTACAGTGATGTGTTTTATCCATTGTGGAAGTAATCTGTGACAAATATTTTCCTTTGCAATCCAAGAACACTTACATATTTCTTCATTCTGTTTAATTGAAGTAAACTCTAGATGTTCAAACCATTTGTTTTGGTATCATGCGGGTCTCAAAAATCTTAAATCTATTTTCTATTTCTTTTTGCTCGGTGCTTAGCTGTGTGTGTGTGTTTTTTATTATTTTCCAACCCTTTCATCCTGGGCTCAGTAGAAGTCCTAAAATCGACCCATTCACTAAAAGTTTCATGTTTGTCTTTATTAGACCAGTCCAATATTGGGAATAAAGTCACCATTTTTTTTTCATGCTTCATTTAATTTAAAATAAGAAAGCAAAATACACGTATTTATTGTGACGTACTCACTTTTTTTTTGTGGTATTTGTATTTGAATTTTTAAGTGTGGTTGTTTCCCTGTATATCGCTGGCACCATGTTATATTTCGTATTGGGGTTTATTAATTTAATTTGGAAACACGTATTTAGCAACTTGTATATTTCGCCATTTTGCCGTCTACTGATAAAACAATTGAAAAGACACAGATCTAACATTTAATAGCTCATGTTACACTTACTTTGTAGTAAAAACTTGTATTTTTTTTCCAAATTGTTAATATTGTCTCTTTTCTAGAAAATTTTGTGTCATGTGTTTTTGATTCACAAAATTCATATCATTTGTTTTGTATGCAAACCTTTCACTTGGTGGCCATTTTTATTGTATTTGACGTATGTGGCGACTAATTTTGGTGCATCTTTCTTCATACAGGTTTTCATCATTGATTCTTTTTGATTTGTGTCTTCAGTTTTGCCAAAAGCATGTTATGAAATTTTAAATTCCTGTTGAGTTGGTTGGTTGTCCTTTTGTGCTATTAGAGTGTAGTGGATGTGTTAATAATAAATGAGTAAATACTTGTTGAGAATAGGCTGCGTGATAAATTAACGATTTCCACTAACATTAAAAATCTCTATGTTCATACATAGAATAAGATACAAAACTCAACGGAATGATTTCAAAACATAACAATTAGATTTCTTAATGTTTGATGTACAAGCTGAAAAGGTAGGACAGAGTTGTGTCCCTTTGACTTGGTAATATTTGTACCGGAGTTCATATTAAGAAGAAGTAATATTGAACTTGTAATTTAGAAGAATAAAGTTTGGAATTGTGAGTTCTAAAGTTGGTAAAAGTTCAGGAGTGATTTCAGAGGTTGATGAGTGAGTGCAATTGAGTTGTTTCGTGTTAATAAATTTAACTTTGCAACTTCAAAAGTATAAGTGACGTGGAGTAGTTTAGCGATTGGTATTCGTCACGAAGCTCACTGGTAAATTTGTGTTCGGGCATTATATTTATTTGGATTCTTAGTCACGTGTGTGGCTCGCGAACACATTTCAAGATTTTTGGCGGTATTTTGGGTTTAAACACGTGTACGTAGGCGTTATTACGATTTTGAGATATATTGGCCAATCAGAAATAATTATTGTAAAACTTGCGTCTGGAGCCTGGATTGTGTTTAGCTTGCACAAAAATCTATAACTAACATGAAAATGTAATTTAGAAATGTTTTAACATTTCTTGACCAATGAGGATGTAGTGCACTCAGCCATTGGTTCTGAACCACTGGCATATAGAGGTTAAGCTCTATAATACAGTCCGGCATATAGAGGTTAAGCTCTATAATACAGTCCGGCATATAGAGGTTAAGCTCTATAATACAGTCCGGCATATAGAGGTTAAGTTCTATAACAGTTTTAAATGCTGGAAGGCCTTTGGATAACATTGCCATCAACAGTGAATTCGAGATTACTTCACCGGAATTTCTCTGCTTTTTCAGTCTGAAGTACATAGTCTGTTAAAACTTCTAGCAATTTTATGAGTGTAGATAATTCCGTCTATGACACAATTGTTTTAGATTTTCCTTGGCCCATGTAGTTTTCTTTTACAATTTTTATTACTCTTTGTCCATTGTCTTTTGCATCTCTCATCACTAATGCTAAACTCCTGTCACTGAATACTTGAATCAACTTGGCAAAAATGTCTTCATTTTTTTCCTGGTCAGTCCTCTTTCTCGAGTTCATTTTTTAAATTTTAACATGTGGAGGTACATCATAACTTTTACTTCCCACTGTTCATAATTCTTTTCATTTCTATCAAATAATATATTCTGTGTCCTGGTCCCATAACCTGTTGAGTTGTGTCCATATAGCTTGTTGGGTTGCAATGGTAAGTTGACATATAATGAAAAGAAGTTGATACGAAAGGAGAATTAAACAAGATGTTCACAATGTAACAAGTTTATTCACCAAACGATTATACAGCAGAAAAATAAAAGAAGTATTAAATTATCTCTTTTTTTAAGAGAGTTCCTTAAAAAGGGAGATATCCACAGTTCACTAAAGCCAATCAGTATTAAAAGAAAAATTAATGTTCTCGGGCATTTTTAAAACATTGGCCTGTACACTCATCACTCATTTAACTGCCGTTACTGATGAAAAACATGTAAACAACAAATTTAAAATCTCTTATAAATCCAATATCTAGCCAAGAGATATGTTTCAAAGTTGTTGGGATTGCTATGAGTTTGAATTTGGTATCAGAAGGTTTTTATATTAAGATGGTTAGTTTACGGGCATGTTCACCATATTAATCAGAAACAATAGAATACAGATATGCAAAAACGAATCAATCACAAAGCAATTGAGTAAGAAACATCGATTATGAGATTTAAATTAAACAACATGCATTTATGTACAATTAATATACAATTTAAGAATACAGTTGAGTTGAACTTTGATGGTTAAATGAAAATAGATGTATTTGGCTGCGTAGAATATTATTGTGAAAGTTTGAAGGTGTTTGCAATTGCTATTCAGATTTGTTCACAAAATTAAACTAAGTGTCCAGTTACGTACTAAATTGTCCCTTGTACTAGTTCAGTTATTACTGTGTGTACATAAGTTTGTTTGTCTAATTAGTAGAAGTTGCGTACCTTTAGTTGTGTGAGAATTTGATTGTTTGTTTACTAATACTTATTAAGTAGTGAGAAAAAACATGTCACTTTTTAAAGTATCGTAAGTGATGTTTGGATAGCGTCCCTGAGAGAGATAGAATGTGCTTGTGGATTGTTAAGTCAGATATTTTTGCGCGGCAAAGTCCTGGTTGGTCAGAGTTTTGACTTGCGTGGGTCAGTTCTCTCTAGGAATGAAGATCTGACGATATTCAGTCACCCCCCCCCCCACGAGGGTGTCATGTGGCACCAGGGCTTTTTAACGTGGGCATTCCGAACCCGTGGGCTCGGCCAAAAATATCAGGGCCGGTTTTACCTCCCCGAAGGAGACTCCGCCCTTCGGCGTAGCCTCCTTCGGGTTCCTCCCGTCCATCGGAAGAGAGTTCAATTCAACCGAACAGTCGCTCAGAAAGTACTGAATGAAGATCTGACTGATGAATTGGACTGAAAATCGTCCTTTTATTTGTTTTGGGAAACCAAAGTAGGCTCCCAGGAGCCTGGCGGGAAAACAGATTTTTTGACCATGGATACACATTCAAGGGTCGTCTCGACCAATAACATGCCGAGTTTCACAATGTGTGGTGTTGATTGGTCAAAGCTAATTCTTATAGAAGAGTCTATTTTTAACGGGGGTGAGTAGACAAACATTGACGATTCTATAGAGTAATTTAATAAATTTAAGGTTTAATTAACTCGATTTTTAAAATATAATGTTTACTTTTTTTTTACTTAAAACTAAAAAGATTTGCTAAAAATTATCATACGTGATAAGAAATACTCCAAACTTTTAAAAACAAAGTTTTATTGTCAAATCTTTTTTTTCTTCTTAAGAGGAAAAAACAGAAGATTTTTTTATTCTGAAATTATCCTTTTTAGAACCTTAAAAATATTGGTTAAAAAATTTATTTTCTTGCATCAGTGCGTGACCATAAATTAGTAGAGGAAATTTTTATTGTCTTGTTCCTATCTATCACCCCTAGTAACAGAACAGTCTATATCTTACGCCTACGTACAATAAACTTCGACCAATAAATATCGTATTAGGCGAATCAAGAAATTTCGTTGGTTAACGACAATGATCTAAAAGTTTCACGCGCAGAAATCGAAATTGTGCCAAAACCTCTTTGAGCCAACTTTGGACCTTCGAAACATATAAAAAAAGAAAAACCGACTGACCAAAGCAGTCAGTGACAGCACCACAGAGAAATTGCCAACTTACTCCACGTCGTTCGAAACCAAACTTTGCCACCAAAAATACATCAACGCTGACTCACTCACAATTCAAACTCAACCAACTCTGTGAACATTATTTCTCAGATATTGCTTAAAGTGAATTACATTCACTATCTATTAAGTAAACATTTATGTGCGAACGACCTTAAAAACATTAAAAGGTAAATTACTTCTTAAGAACTTTCTGTTAAAAAGACACTTAGTGTTAGTTAACAACTTTAATATCAACATTAACGAACGATCACAAGAAAGACATTCTGAAACCTAAAATATCATACACATTTGCCAACATAACATATACCAAATATTCTGCTTGTATATTGTTTTGAATTGTATATAAATGTTTTATTAGTTTCTAATTAAATATGTCTTGTTCTTAATATGAACTCTGGTACAAATATTTCCAAATCAAAGGACTTTTGTCTTACCTTTGGTTTTGCATGCTTGTACATCAACCTCTAAATAAATCTAATTGTTACGTTTTAAAACAGTTCAGTTGAATTTTGTATTTTATTTTGATGTTAGTGGAAATAGTTAATTGACACGCAACCTATTCTTAACAAATATTACCACGTAATTAACCCATCCACTACAAGTGTCTGTGTGTGGTGAAAAGCACATTGATTTGGAAATTCTTGCAAAAATTAAATAATTATTGGATTTTAATGTAACTTTCTAGACTTATTCACAAATGAATGGAAGCATTTTTGAAAGGTTTCTTTTTTAGAGAATCTAGACAGAAATAATTAGACACCCTCTCCACACACATTTACTTAATGACATTTTGAGAAATGTATTTTTGTAGTGCTTAATGTTCATATAGGTATAAAATCTCTCTTATATCCGGGTCTCTTTTATCCGGGTTTCACTGTAGTTTTAAAATCCTTTTTTTTTTGCCCTAACGGGGTGGACAAAGATCAGTATAGAAAATTGTAGCATCTTTTTTTGCGGTGAAAAAAAACTTAGAGTTGCAAATTCTTGTAAGTAATTGTCGGATTTTAATTAAACTTTTAGGACTTATTCGTAAATGAATTAAATTGTTTTAAAACTTTTTTCTTTATAAATTCTTGGTAAAAAAATTGGTTCTTTTTCATTTCATCTCATCTCATACCCACTTTTATTTAATTTTAAGAAATTTCAAGAAATTAATTTTTTATATTAGTTAAATCCGAACTCCTTAGAGAATTTAAATCCTTATATTATTCTTTATAAAACAGGACCCCCACTTAAGGAAATTTGCTCTGAATCATAAAATAAAAAATGCAATAAAACTATGATATTATTTAAAAGCTTTTAATTGCTTTTATAAATAAGATATATTAAGGACACAAATAAATAATTTATCCAGGTTTTCAGTATGTGTGCCACATATGATTCAGTGTTCCTGCAAAGAAGAATCTGCATTGTTATTGGTCCAGACCTGGCATCTCAGTTTCTCTTGTTAACCATGTTCACCATAGTCTACGAATATAGAATACAGCGCAGTATGTAATCTGTTCAATGAAACAACGTTAAAGATTAATACTCTCGAGTCAGACATTCTATTGAATCTGACTATATCGCAGCTGTTCCGGAATTCTTCAGTTTTCGATATCAAAGGCTGGTCGTGCGTATTTGGGAAAAAACATGGCCGCCTTTATACACGTCGCATTAAATATTTTAAGCCTTCTGATTGGTTAACCCTTCTATTGGTGAACTATAAAATGAGTCAGCTCATATTGGCTGGCTCACTAGCACCCAAAAATTCCAACACCTTTCACATTTTCTCACTACCTTAACGTAGCTGTCCTGTACCTTTTCTATAAATACTTTCAAGTTAATTTTTCTGGTGAACTTTCCTCTATGGTACCTAGACTTAATGAATTTAAGTACAATACTAGTTTGGCAGCAAAATCTCATCATTTTACAGTTGAAATAGCTAGATGTAATCATGAGTTGTATGCTCTTATATTCTCTTCTAACATTTCTTGCTTGTGAAACACTCTTATGGCTTCTTGCTTTCCAGCTAATTTTGATCTTCAAAAGTTTAAATGCAATGTCAATCATTATCTTCTTTTTTTTTCCTGTTCTCTGAGTGTTCTCTCTCCTTAATAATGTTTCCTGTTGTAATGGAATGTCCCACACTCCCTATCACTTATGTGAACTGACAATATGAGTAGCTATATATAGTGAGCACAGGATATACCTGGGGGCTTGCTTCAGGAATTACTAGCCTGCCACCAGATTCCCTGTCTTTCAGTAGTGTATTCTCTTTTACAATAAACCTCTCTTCTTTCATCTATGCGCATGTTGCTGTTCCTTCACCTTTGTCTGTTTGTAACCTCTCTAAGAATGCAACGTTACCTTTTTATCCTATTTTATGCTCAGTAACCTTCTTATAAGTGTTATAGACAAGCGTATGGTTGCAAGAAAGAAATACGACAACAGCAGAAATAGATTTACGTGATTTATTTCAATAGGAACGTGTGGTTTTGGGACAGCTACCTTGTGGTATAGTTCATAAGCCGGCTTCCGACCTGGGTTGATCTCTCATAGTAGTTCTCGCTGGTTGGCGTGGCGCTACTGCTGCTGGCTGCTCAGACCGACCGTGACCGATCTCTTCCCTGGCCTCCTGTTGACTGCTGTTGTACTTCCGTGTGACCCTTTTTATGGCTTAACAGGCTCGAAAAACAACGCGAGTATAATTAGGAGGGAAGCATTTTTATTGGTTGAAAAATAGAAACACTTTAAAATATTATTTTATTTTTCGATCGGAACTCGTGCGTCGGGAATATGCGTAAACGACGATAATGGTCATTTTGTGACGGTGCTTTGTCCCGTTCACATCCGGCTCTCTCTCTCTCTTAAGTATGTTAGTTTATTTGCCTGCAAATCAGCCGAGATATGTCTTATTTTATTTTATAACATAAGTATCTTCGTAGCTTCTTATATACTTCTACTCAGTAACTTTAATAATAACTGCCTTTAGTAGTGTCTTATATTCTTTCACATTTGATAACTATCTTAGTAGCTTTATTGCCTTGCTTGGGGTGAAATAATTTTTTTTAAAATATGAAAAAGTCTTTTTGAAAAGATGATCATATCTTGGAAAGGTGTGTTTCTGTAGAGACACTGAAGTTTCTGTTACTGTATTGAATTTTGGGCTATGGGAAATGGATGATATATGATGAAATGCCAATTGCCTTTTCAAAAAAGGGTTTTTTTACTTGCTTGAGTCTTGTCAGCTAGGAAACAGTCATTTTACTTGTAATTTTAAAATTTGTCATATATCATTTTGAACTGAAATAGTGGGAATCACTGATTTAGATAAATGTTTGCCAAGTCTCGTCAATTTACAGTTGAAATTGTAAATACAACCGGAAGTTCTACGCTGACGTTTCTTCTCTCATATATGTCTTTCTTGTGGTTCCATGTCCTTCAGCCAACATTGACCTTTAGAAATTTAAATGCAATATCGGTTGCTATCTTCCTTCTCCTTACTACCTGTTTTTTTGTTCTCTTACTTAATACTGTTGAAGGATTTTTTCTTATTCTCTCACACTCAATAAGCCCCTTGTGTCTCAGTGGTTTTACTGCTTTGCTTGTGATAAAATGATTAAAAAAAAAATGTAAGTGCTATTTGTTTCAAATCAGATTAATTAAACTTTAAAATCAGCTAATCTTCCTCAAAGTTTCAGAAAAGTATATTTCGTTTTTGAAAAAATTTTAAATAGAGAATTCTGTTGTATTAACAAGTTCATTAATATGTCTGATTTTTAGCAATCTATTTCAAAGTGAACAAAGCAGGCTTGCTTAGAATTTGAACTCTTCATGACTATTCAACTTTCCACATTGATATACAGTGCCAGATCTAGATAAAGAGAGGCTCTGGGCATATTCCATTTGGGAAGCACCTTTTAAAATATATAACAGGGTGAAAGATATTATACACATTGACATAAATTTTGAAAAGCTTGGCTTCAGCCAGCCATACCAGAAGGTAAGTCCAGCACTTCACTCCACACACTTCACATGATTTACCATTCAATTTTAAAACACTTTTATGATGAGGTGCTTTTGTTAAAATATTAACAGGTTGTATAAAAGGGAAATATTTATATGAACATTTCTTCTCAATATTATATTGTGGAATCTTCCACAACAAACCAGCCTTACCTCTTTTTAGGAAATGCACTCTTCCTATCTGGTAAGTAACATCCTAGTTTCATACAAATATAACAAGTATTCATTGGTCAATCAGTTCCGACCAATCAAACCGCCTGCACGCGACCAATCTGTTTTTCCCGCGTTCTCCGTTTGAGCCTCCCACGTGGTACACGACTATTATATAAACCCAACACGTGTGAACTCTCTGAGTAGCTTTCTTTTCATTCATCTCTCTCGCACGTCTCATTCCTTGCTACCAAGTGCCAAGAAAGTAACCATCACCAACTCCCGTCTTAGTCACTGCTGGCCAGACAATTACCAACATTTACGAACTCTGAAATCACTCCTGAACTTTTACCAACTTTGCAAACTCACAATTCCAAACTTTCTTAATATGAACTCCGGTACAACTAATACCTAATCAAAGGGACACGACTCTGTCCTACCTTTTCAGTTCGCATGCATATACATCAAACATTAATAAATCTAATTGTTATGTTTTGGAATCATTCAGTTCAGTTTTGTATTTTATTCTATGTGCTATTTACGTCAAGTATAAATTGCACGCATTTGTCCTTAATCTCATCTTTCTTAGCCCTAGTTAAATATTGGCAACTCAATCACTACAACGATGATAATGCAACAGCTACATATTTGATGAAACCGTCGGAAATAAACAACAATGGTAACACATATCACTACAATATGAATCACCCTTTATAGATCCTTTGAAATGTGCCCAACTCAGTGAGGTTAGAATTTTATAAGTAAATGAATTCACCGAGGTAATCAAATGAAACAATTTGCAAAATTTCAAATTGAAACTTTTGTTAAATAATTTTCATAATTTAAATAAATACTGGAAATTTTATACAGAGCCAATAGTTGTTGATTTGTATCAGATTTTGAAAGCCAAGTGTTTGAATGATTTCCTGGTGCATATTATAATAACTATTTGAAGATAACCAACTTTTCATAATATCATTTTCAAAAACATCTTTAGTTCTATGGAATTGGTTGATATTTTTTTTATCAGAATTTTTTTATTAATGGCTCAAAGGTTTTTACCATTGCATTGACCGCCAAATGTTAGATTCATATCCACAAACTAATAATTGCCAGATTGCAGTCACCATCATGTTTTATACAACTTGTGCAAAAACAAAAATAACTAAATGAATTTTGTTTTTATTACTTTTACTCGCTTTAATTATATCTTAATTGCCATAGTGTTGTATGTGTATATTTTCTCAAAAAAGACTTTGTGAATAACATAACATTTTATAACATTTTATATTGCGTATCCCAAACCAAAATACTTTTTTTTTTAAATCCATACCCCCAAAAAGTAAGCAGTCAAGATCAAACTTACGACTCAAACAATTAAATTGATCTTTGTGAGACAAGAAGATCAACCATTTTGCAACATGTCACAGTGCCCACAACTGTGTGTTAAGGAAATTAAATCTAATTCCAAAATGTTTTCTAAGAAAATAACCTATCATTATACACTTTGTGTGTCTGTGGGGAATGAAAAGACTGAAGAAAATACCTTTGGGAGACGCCGGTTTTATTCAACTCAAAAAAAACACATGAGGTGTAAACAAAGATGGCAATTTTTACATTTCTATGAAGGGGAAATAATTCCTTAATAAGAGCAGACAACTAGAATAATAATGTTATTTTATCATGGGGTCCATGCAACTGAATCTATGAGAATGAGTGGAACTCCTATACTTGACCTAGAACAGTGAAGAAAAGAGCATTTAAGTAATGTGTTTAAGAAATCAAGTCTAATTTCTAAATGTCTTCTAAGAAAATAACCTATCCAGAATGGAATTTATTAATAAATAAGTACTGAAAAAAATCATTAAAACTGAATAATTCACTGATTTTCAGTAAATTTTTAAAATGCTACATTTTGCTTTCATTTTGGAAAAAAAATGGCAGCCTTTTGCGTGAAACCGAAAGAAAAACATACATAACAACGAACAATGTCATTCTTTTTATTTTGCTCCAGTGGCCATCTTTGTTTCTATTTTATTTATGTCATAAATGATTATTTATGATGTGTATTGTACATCATTTGGTTCCAATAAAATTTGCATTTAATATAAAATTTATAAAATTAACATCTTGACACGTATAAAATGATGGCACAGTTACCAGGTGTGGGCACTGTGAGTGTGACATGTTGCAAATAATACTGGTTAGCAATTGTTATAGACAAGCGCATGGTTGCAAGAAAGAAATACGACAACAGCAGAAATAGATTTACGTGGTTTATTTCAACAGGAACGTGTGGGTTTGGGACAGCTACCTTGTGGTACAGTTCATAAGTCGGCTTCGGATCTAGGTCGATCTCTCATAGTAGTTCACACAGGTTGACGGTGGTTGATGCTCTCCTGCTGCTGATCGCTCGGCCTGACCGTGACGGTCTGTTTTGCGGCCACCTGTGGACTGCCTGTTGAACTTCCGTGTAACCCCCTTTTATAGCGTTTTTTTTTTTTTTTTTTTTTTTTTTATGGCTTAACAGGCTCGAGAAACGAAGCGAGTATAATTAGGAGGGAAGCATTTTTATTGGACGAAAAATAGAATACTTTAAATATTATTTTATTTTTCGACCGGAACTCGTGTCGGGAACATTTGTAAACGAAGATAATGGTCATTTTGTGACGGGGCTTTGTCCCGTTCACATCCGGTTCTCGCTCTTGAGTATTTGCTTGTAAATCAGCCGAGATATGTCTTATTTTATTTTATAACACAATCTTGTCTCACAAGATCAATTATTATGTCTGAGTCGTCGTAAGTTTGATCCTGACTGTTTACTTTTTTGTTGCATGAAAGCTACTTTTAGTAAATTGCGATATTTCCAGTTGGGGTGGGCATTGAGTCCTTAGTAACGGCAGTGTCAGTAGCCCCGAAGAAACGTCATCCATCAACTGTTGTAATAAAACTCATCTGTAAATCCAAATAAGGTATAATTGCAGATTAGGACTCAGAATACATATGTTAGCCTATCTACAAAACCGGGACACAATTAAGATTGTCAATTTCTGGTAAAGGTTAGATTTTACATCAGGATTTTTTTTTTTTATCTAGTAAATGGGTAAACGGTAAACTTCAACCTAATCCCGTAAGGGCCGTCGCCCTGAGACCTAGACCCAAGTTAGATTGCGGTAGATTTCCGCAAATTTTTAATGCTATTTTTTGAATAATGGGGCTTTTTTTTTTCGACACCAGGAATAGTGCTTTTTATTCAAATTGGTCTCTGTGGCGTTATCATCAATTTTTTCGCGCAGTAATTTAAGCCCAGTAATGGCGGCAGGGCTGTAACCGTGATACCAAATAAGACCCAAATAAGATTGTCAGTATCTCTTAAACGGTAGGTTTCCGCATATTTTTAATTCTATTTTTGGAATAATCAGGCGTTTTAACATCAGTAATGATGCTTTTTTAAAAATTGGTTTCTGGCTCCTGTTCTGCAATTATACTGAAGAAATTATCAACGAACAATGAAACCTATCTTAGTGGCTTTATTGCCTTGCTTGGGGTGAAATAATTTTTTTAAAATATGAAAAAATCTTTTTTTTATTTTGTCAGATATTTTGAATTAATATTTTTAAAAACTGTACTAAGACAAATTATTTTGATTTTGGTATTTTGCTTTGAAGATTTTGTTTTAATTTAATCACAGTAAGTAAATTTTACTTAGTAAAGTGAGTTTGGACATGTCGATAAAAACTAGCATCTTTGTTATTGTTTTTACTTTTTAGTTTGTACTCTTTAAAATTTAGATTTATTTTATGTTAAATTGGAAAGATTGTGGAATACAAATTATATTTTTGGTTTGATGGAATAGGACTATTTTCCTGGAAGGTTTTTAAGCTAAAAACTTTTTTCTCACTCTGTAACAACTAAACAAGTAAGAAAAAAAAGGTAAATGAGAATTATCCACAAAATGTTCGATGTTTTTTTTTTTTTTGCACGGAACCAAATTTTGGCTAACACCGTGCAAAGGTTTCTCAATTCGTGTTTTTATTTTTTATGTAATTCTTTGTATGATTTCTTTCAATTTCGACATTATGAACTGCACGAACAATAGAGAAATTATGGAGAAATTCCAATAAAATCATTTTGAGTACAAAGTAATCCCTCCTTTTTGTTTTTGTCGTTGCATTTTCTCGTCTGAAAGGTAAGAAATTTTGATATATATATAAAAAAAGAAATCCTTTGAACTGACTTGCCTCAACATTTTTTTTTATTCCTTCTCTGTTACTTCAAAATAAGAAAATGAAAATAAATTTATCTATGATTTCAATTTCATCATGTCAGATATTTTGAATTAATATTTTTAAAAACTGTACTAAGACAAATTATTTTGATTTTGGTATTTTGCTTTGAAGATTTTGTTTTAATAATCACAGTAAGTAAATTTTACTTTAAAGTGAGTTTGGACATGTCGATAAAAAATAGCATCTTTGTTATTAATTAATTGACGCCGTTTTATGACCTTTTGAAATTAAAAATTTCCATGTTATTGTTTAGTTTACTCTTTAAAATTTAGATTTTTTTTATGTTAAAAATTGGAAAGATTGTGGAATACAATGTTTTTGGTTTGATGGAGTTTAGGACTATTTTCCTGGAAGGTTTTAAACTAAAAACTTTTTTCTCACTCTGTAACAACTAAAAACAAGTAAGAAAAAAAAGTTAAATGAGAATTATCCTCAAAATGTTCGATATTTTTTTTTTAAATTGACTTCATGGAATAAGAAGTCGATTGCAAAATTGTTCTTTTTAGTAGGATTATGATTCCAATAATTTATTTAATAAAAATAATGTGCAATCATTGCAAAAGGTTTTGCTTGGTCATTGTAGCTTATCTAACAGCGTTTCCCCTATTGAGGGGTGTTTGGTTGATTTGAACGTTTTAAAACTTTATTCTACATTCAACACCATCACTTGATAAAACACCAGAAGTGTTGAAACAAAATGGCTATTTTTGTAGTGATTTTATAACATGCTTATATTATAATTTATATATATATAAATTTAATATATTAAATTTATGAAATTAAAATTTCAAGTACTTCATATTTAGTTTAAAATGTAGGACTCCTTGGAGAATTTGATCATCAATTTGTTTTTATCAAACAGGAACATCATTTACCAAAAATCTGCTTAAAATCTTAAAATAAAACTATGATATTATTTAATTAGAAAAGCTTTGACTTGAGATTAAGGATATGACTGTCTGAAAAATAAAATATTTTCAATGAATGATGAATTTTTACAACAATTGTTTTTCATTTTTTTTTTTTTTTAAATTTAATTATTAAAATTTATCAAGTTTTAAATCTTCTAAAATTCTGTATTCACAAATTTTGAGGATATTATTATTAAGTGAAAATTATATTTACAAATTGTTAAACACCAATATTTTTAAAATTATTTTTTGAATTTTTTTATTAGTGTATAAATGTGCCTTTTTTTTTTGTAAGTATAGGTGACCATATATGACATTGGTAAATATGAGCGATTACAATAGTAAATTTAATGCTAAAATTAGTAAATATTTTAGGAACAACAAAAAAAAAAACTCCTTCTTGTCAATTTATTTTAAAGGTTTTGAAATACATCAAACTATTTTGCTTATTGGAAATATTAAATTTAATTTACTATCTTCAAATTAAAACCAAATTAAAAGCTTCAAGAAAGATTTTCATTTTTAAAAATTCATTTTAAACTTTAGGTATGACATTTCTTTGAAAGTACCTACATTAGTGAGTGACAATAAATTAGTATGGAAAATTTTTGTGTCTTTTTGTGGTGCGAAATGCACTAATTTGGAAATTCTTGCAAAATTCTGATCATTGTCTGATTTTAATGAAACTTTTAGAATTTATTCACAAATGAATGAAATTATTTTTGAAATGCTTCTTTTTAAGGAAATCTCTGTAAAAACATTTTTAAATTCTTTTTAAAATTAGGTAAGTTCAAAGATTCACTACAAAATGAGCATACATAGTGAAAAAATGTCCCTAATTTAATAAAAATATCTTACTATTTTTGGAAAGATTGAAGGATTTTTTTGGTTATTAAATTATTTTTTTTTCCTTTTAGAACCTTTGAGATTTTGGTTAAAAAATGTTTTTTTCTTTTAATCAGCAGGTGACCATAAATTAGTGTGGGAACTTTTCATATCCTTGTAATGAGAAGACATTGAGTTGGAAATTCTTGCAAAAATCAAATAAATGCTGGATTTTAATAAAAATTTTAGGACTTATTCACATAACAATGACATTATTATAGAAATGTTGCTTCTTTTTAGAAAGTCTTGGTAATAAAATTTTTTTTCCATTTGTTAGCCTCATACTCATTTAATTTTATGAAATTTCAAGAAATTTATTTTTGAAGCAAATATTTATATTTGTTAAAAGCACAAATTTTTGGAGAATTAATTTCATCAGTTTTTTGGGCTTTTTTTTGTAATATAGTGTCACCTGTTAAAGAAAATGTCCTGAATGGTAAAAGGAAAAATGTAATAAGACTAAGACATTATACAATTAGAAAAGTGTTTTATTGCTTTCAAATGTAAGATATTTTCTTAAGAAATGAATATTTAATTTTTAACAGAATTGATTTCCTCTTTTTCTTTTAATTATAATAATTTATATTATGATATTGATAAAGAATATTGAATTGGTTTTGTGTGTGAATAAAGGTGCCACTTTCTTGTAAAAACAGATGTTCATCCACAGTATTATCAGAAAATAAGCACATTAACCTTTACCACACTGCAGGCAACTATTGTCATTGTAGAATTCTCTCCCTTTGCTACTCTAGGCACATTCTGTTGCCTTGAGATGGTTGCTATAAATAAAAACTTGTCAACTGTTATTTCTGGTGTTTTAAGCTGGAATTCACCTACTACTGCTTTGGAGCAAGGCTAAACTTCCATTTTGCAATGCCATTTTGAATTATTCTAGAATGAGGTGTAACACTGATTAAACCCACATAAATTTTTTGTAAACAAAAATGGCTGCATCAATATCCAACAAAGCCTTGATTCAGGAGTTTTTCTTTGATTAACACTCCAGTGATGATTTTTAAGGCTTTTCTCATGTGGATATTGATAGTGAAGTGGTTGAAGATGATAACCATGCTAATGACATAGAGGAAAGTGATGATGACCGCTAGTGGCTACTATCATCCATTGGTGACTAATTTTATGGAAGCTACTGGCAACCATTGATATTACCTGATAGCCTTTCTGGAGGTGAATTATTTCGTCTGTTTATAAACAATGAAATAATAACTTTTTTTGTCAGTGAGACAAACATGAATCAGGTGAAAGAAAGAGCAAGCAAATGCTGGTGTCTTCTCGTATGTAAACACAAGGAAATATGTCTTTTTTTTATATTTAAGGAAAGCCTTTTAGCGATTTTGCTTCTTAGTGCACTCCCAGAACACCACAAGGAATAATAAAAATATGTTGTATTTTTAATGTATTTGTTTCTTATTTCATGTTTCAATTTTTTTGTTTTCAACATCAAAACATGCATGCAAAATGTAAATGCATTATCAAATTATTACTCATTTATTCATTAAATTAGTGTACAAAAATTAAAATTTATATCCACAATATAAAGAAACTTATAATAATTTTAAAACTTTAGGTGTTAATGTTTTTGAACCCTAAAAAAATGCAGTGGCAACAATTCTAGAAAAAAATTGGTGTGATAAAGGTTAGTGTTATACTAGAGCATACCTATTCTATTGTAATAGACTCTCCCACAGATAATAAGTGGTAGTGGTAGTAGCGGTCGCCAGTTGGGCTCAGTGGAGTGAGTCAGTCGATGTCGGACATTGAAGTATCAATCCACCACAACTAGATTGCTGCATCATTAATTATTATTGCAAGTTCCTAACTTTTGTACGTCGGACCCTTTTAGGACCAACTTAGCGAAATACAAGCCTCCACTGTGAAAACTACTCTACAACAGTTACCTGAAGTAAAGTTCGAATTTATTGGTAATTTTCTAACTTTTCTTCAGCAAGCATTGAATGAAAAAGTAAATTTAAATTAAGGATCAACAATGTTTTTGTGAATTTTTTCTTTTTCAGTTAAGTTTCAATTTGACATTTATGTAAAAGATCTTGAATGGAATGAAATATTTTCACATCAGTACTGAACAAAACTGTCAAATAATAATTGTAGTGTGTAATGCTATGGTTTAAATAGTCTTAGTTGGCAATAAGTCTACTGCAGAAGGAAATGGCAACTTACTGTGGTAAATCTGCCTAGTCAGTCATGAATAGAAAAAGGCATGTTCACCAAAATGTGTATCATGTATGACACTTAACTGACTGAATGTGTAAAAGAATTGGTGAATTTCCCTTTTTCATATTTCTTTATTCAGAGTAAGAAATTCTGGGATGATGCTGTTCTGCACATCACTGCACAAGCTGTGCTGACATCTAAGGTTAGCTGTATGCAAATACAAACTGTTGCTTGCTATGTTCACAGTTTTGTTTCAATATTAGGGCCATAATTGATGTCAACAAAGAATAACAATAAATATTTTTCAAGATGCTGGTTGGAAAGTAGCAAAAAAAAATATAACTTCTGGTATCTCACTAACTTCTAATCATGGAAAAAGGACTCTTACAAACTCCCTGTTTCACTGGCCACTCACTATATGGCTACTGAGTTGGGCACCCACCACCCTGATCCATCCATTTGTTTTCCACAAGGCTCAAATTCGGCCAGTCAAACCAGAAGGTAAAATCAACACTGCTATCTGCACAGTCACATTTAACATAATTTTAATTTCAATTATAAAGCACTTTTACGATCAGATGTTTTTGTGAAAATATTAACAGTTTGTATATGAACTTTTCTTTCCAGTATTATATGAATCACTCGTTATGTAGATCCTATAGTATTTTGTTTGATAAAAGTTAAACAGAATTTCTTCAAAGATCTAAGTAAATGAATTCACTTGATAATCAAATGAAGTATCTTGCAAAACTTGAAATGTAAACTTCAGTAAATAATTTTCATTTAGTAAATACTGGAAATTTTATGCATAGTCAATATTTAGTTGATTTGTATCAGATTTTAAAAGCCAGTTTTTGGTTTGTTTTTTTTTTCTTCTTAGCATAAAGATATTCTGGTGCATATTATAATAATTATTTGAAAATAAAGAACTTTTACTAATATCTCTTTCAAAACATCTTTGATTCTATAGAATTGACAAAAATTAGTTTAATATCAGAATTTTCTTATTAATGGCACAAATATATTTTTATTGCGTTGATATCCAGTTGTAATTTTTTTTTTTTTTATTCATATCAACTAATAATTGCCAGATTGAAATCACCATCTTGATTTATAGAACTTGTGAAAAAATTTATTGCTTGATACTTGAAATTGATTCCACAATCGTCAGTATGCTTCAAATTTAATGCTTTTTTGCCTCATTTCAAGATTCATGCCTAAATGAATGTTTATATCATAATTGTTCTGCTGTTGTCTGCTTATCCTTTGTGAAAACTGAGTTTGTTTACAAGTGGAAAGAATAATCTCTAAAGACGAATGTTTTAGACATTTGAAAATCTTTCAGAAAAATATTATACTTGCACATTGTGTTTCACGTCAAAAGGAAATTGTTTAAAATGATCTTATTCGTTTTTCTTTTGGATCTTTCCAGGCTGCTGCATTATTTTGTCCCTGTTCTAATCTCAATATAGCTAAAAGTATCTGTTGAAATATGAACTGATTTCATGTATTATACTCTGTTTCTGTTAAAATATGTCTCATTACATTTTCTTCACAGGTGTTTTACTGGAGAGAAAATCATAGAAATATTCATAAGAACTGTTATTATTTGAAAATTAAAATCAAAGAAAACAAAACTTTTGACTGTTCATGAAAAACAGTGAAATATATGCCACACTCATCATGTAATAGTTGTGCATGTATATTTTCAAAATCATCAAATTAACTGGCAAGAAATCACAGACTTCATTAGTCATACATATGAGTAAAAAGATAAACCGTGTATCTGTGAAATATGCCAACCTTTGACTTGGATTTATGGTACCATATAGAAAGACAAGAAACTATCCATATTCTGGTGGATTTGGTGATTGTGCATTTTTAAATTAAAATCAGATTTGAATCAATATGCAAAAATCCGCTAGAAAGAAACCACATTCATGTGAAGTTTGTGGATCTGCATTTTCATATAAGTCATATTTAGAATGCCATATACGAACACACACTGGGGAGAAACCATATTCTTGTGAAGTTTGTGGATCTGCATTTTCACACGAATCACATTTAAAGCGCCATATGCAAACACACACTGGAGAGAAATCGCATTCTTGTGAAATTTGTGGCTCTGTCTTTTCAAGAAAGTCACATTTGAAGTGCCATATGCAAACTCACACTGGAGAGAAAACACATTCTTGTGAAGTTTGTGGATCTGCATTTTCATCTAAGTCAAATTTGAAATACCATATACGAACACACACTGGGGAGAAACCATATTCTTGCGAAGTTTGTGGATCTGAATTTTCACGGGAATCACATTTAAAGCGCCATATGCAAACACACACTGGAGAGAAACCACATTCTTGTGAAGTTTGTGGATCTGAATTTGCAGATAAGTCATATTTGAAGTATCATATGCGAACACACACTGGTAAGAAACTATATTCTTGTGAAGTTTGTGGATCAGCATTTTCATATAAATCATCCTGGGCATGCCATATGCGAACACACACTGGCGAGAAACCATACTCTTGTGAAGTTTGTGGATCTGCATTTTCGCAGAGGTCACATTTGGAGCAGCATATGCGAACGCATACTGGAGAGAAACCATATTCTTGTGAAGTTTGTGGATCTGCATTTTCGCAGAGGTCACATTTGAAGGACCATATACGAACACATACTGGAGAGAAACCACATTCTTGTGAAGTTTGTGCATCTGCTTTTTCATGTAAGTCAAATTTGAACCACCATATGCGAATACACACTGAGGAGAAACTATGATCGTGTGAAGTTTGTGGATCTGCATTTTTGCAGGTCACATTTGAAGTATGCACTGTCTTGAAAACATATTCTTGTGAAATTTATGTATTTCTCTTTCTAGAAAAGTCAAATATCCTGCATCATATTGAAATCTTTACCAGAGAGAAACATCTTTATTTCTAAATTTGCATCAGAGATGTCAACTTTGTTGATCTGCATACAATCCAATATAGAAAAGTAGGCATAAATGTTGGGGGTCTGCATTTCCCACATATGCAAGCACCCACTGTTGAGAAGTGTATGTATGACATTTTGCAACTGTTATGGATTTTTTTTAAAAATTCCACATATAATGAATTCACCAGAGAAAATAATAATATATTAATTTAATGGAGGTTAGATTTATTTTATATGTCCCAAATATTAGAGACATTCTTTTTCAGGTTCTTTTAATAACATTTATTAAAACATTTGATATATTGGTGTGAAGTGAACACAAATTATCTCAGTCAATATTTAAACTCTGCTCACCAATTTTATTTTGCATATTTCTTACATGCTGGCCATGAACTCTTCCTTTATTTCCTGTAATGAATATAATTGCAATTGCTGTACAATTGTTAATTTTTATCAGGTAGATTCAAACATCATGATGTTATTTTCATATTTTGGATATTTTTAGTTTCACATCCCTTGTAACATTTAAGACTAGCAGCATGACCTGGCGTTGCCCGTGCTTGATTCAAAAATCATACGACTCATACAGCAATCGCTATCACTTAAAATATTTTTGCCCTTCCTTACCTTTAAAGAAGTGCCCTTTGCCATGCTGATGTTGCTACATGCCTTACTTCTTGCCTATCTCACACTGCAAATTTTTTCTAAGCTCTATACTAAACATTAAATCTGTTACGAAAAAAGAACTAAACAAAATGAACACAAAATGATCAGCTTTGAAAAAGGACTCGTAACTGGAAAAAAAAACGAATGAAAAAAGAATGTTAACAACAAATACTTTTTCAAACCTAACCCAGTTCTGCGGAATCAGAATCAATGTTGAATTTAAGCAAGCGAATAAGCCAATTGGAGTAAAGTGCCATGCAGATTTAAATTTTTCCCACTTATGACGAATGCAGCTATTGATTTTTTTTGCATGCTACCATGCTAGTTAACATTCGTGTCAGTCAGCTGTTGGCTCCCACGCTGGCCAATAGAATCTTCCTGCCTATTTGTGGCAGCCAGCTATAGGCTGTCATTCTGGCCAGTAGAAAATAGCCGCAAACTACATGAAAACTGCTGTAGATTATTTCCACTACCGATGGGAGTTGGGAAATGCAAAGTTGGTCTTGGCTTTCCTGCTACTTTGTGCATGTAAATATTGGTGCAAATCTGTCGAAAATTGCGGCCGTGCATTCGTTACACACACACATATTCTGCCTTTTATAGATAGAGATAACAAGCAAGTGATTATTGAAAAGAAGACAGAACAATAGTAAATAAGCATATTTGTATATATATATATATTGTCAAAAATGCACATTATATATATATATATATATATATATATATATATATATATATATATAACACTAAAGTATGACACTTACCACACCCTCTATAATGGAGGAAAAATGCAAAGTTTAAATTTAAAACTTTTCATTATTTTCCCAAGTGATATGTTTGAAAGTAATTTTATAAATGTAAGGATTAATTAATAGAATTCTCTAAAATGATTGTTTAATTTTTACTTAAAAATTAATGAAAATAACTGTTATTCAATAGCCTGTTGGGGTTAGAGGTTATAAACAAAACTGTATAATGACACTCTTGACATGTCAAAAACTTAAAAAATATTAAGTAAAGCAATATGGAATACCAGCATTGCAATAATCAAGAGATTGGTATTTTTTTTTTAAAAATGAACTATTTTTAATTTTATACAACCAAATAACTTAAGAATATAGTCGTTTTTATGCTTTTTTAAAACTTAGCACCATAAATTTTATTCTTAATACATTAGAGGTAGTCATTTCTTATTTTAGTTAAATATTACCGTGTTTAATTCATTGCCTTTATTCTTTTTGCTATTTTCTTACACATTTCATCCAGTGTGATTTTCTTAAAGTTATATTCAGTTTAAGAAAATATATTAAAATAATGGAGTTGCAATAATGAAAAAAAAATGAACAGGATTGATAACGTTGGCTGCATTCATTATGGGTCTTTTACTTTTGTTCATAAAATTATTATAGTCCTATATAACCAGTCATTTAAGAATACAATTTTTTTCATCTATATATTTTCATGAAACTTAGAAGTACAGAAAACTGTAATTTCAGGCATATTTTAAACTAAGTAATATTTGTTTCAAATCAGATTAATTAAACTTTAAATCTGCTAATATTCGTCAAATAATGTTTTAGAAAAGTATATTTTTGAAAATAGATAATTATATTGTGGTGAAAGATGGTTAAAAATGGCATTAAAACCAGCAATTTCAAACCAAAACTCCTTTCAGTTAATTTAAATTTGTTTTGAAATATATTAAAGTATTTTGCTTATTTGAAATATTAAATTTTAATCTATTAGCTTGAAATTCAAACTAAAATAAAAAGCTTCAAGAAAAATTTTACATTTTTAAATATTCATTTTAAAACTTAGATATTGTTTTTTTGAGAGGGGTATGTATCTGTATTATTATTTTATTGCATTATTTTTGTATACAGTTGAATACATTGAGTCATTATAAGAATATTAAATATATTATGCATTTAATATTCTCATCATTGTTTAATTACCATGTTAGTTGATATGAACTGCATAAATGTAGGTACTTTCAAAGATTCTCTAAAAAAATGGTAATACATGATGAAAATTACCACAAACAGTATTCTGGATGTTATTTTTGATTTTCAGTCAAGCACATGTTGATATCCACATACTGGAACATAATAAATTCTTACACACAGTGGGGCTGGGTGATGATGATTCTACAGAGATTTGTGATGTAAAATCTTTACAATTGCATAAACATTTTTTGCTGAAAATCAATTTTAAACGCAAATCAACAAACTGTTGATATCTAACAATTGGTTTAATGATAACAAATTTGAGAATTTAAAAATACATAAAGAGTAAAGAATTATTGAACTTTTTATATAGCATGGCTAATGGTCTTTCAGAAGGAAACATCATCTAGCAGTAATTCACAATGAATGGAGAGATCTGAGAGAAGTGTCGTAGCTGTAGGTATATAAGAAAATTTGGCATTGATTTATTGCATGTTTTTTGATAACATATTCATGACCTTTCTTTGTCTGGGAAAGTCATTAAGAAATGGTTTTCTGGAAAATTTTACTATAAAAGAAATATTTGTTCCGATGCAAATTAAAATTTAAATCAGCTAATTTTACTAAAGTATATTTTATCATTGAAAGATATTTTAACAAAAAAAAAATATTTGGTGTCAACAGATCTGTCAATATGCATGAATTTACAGATTTTACAGGTAAGTAGAAAAACAAGATTTCAGTTTTATTGCATAATTCTCGAACATTTCTCCACAGGAATTTTCATGAGATTACTGTAAATTTGTTAAAGGCTACAGGGGAGTTAATGTGTGAAACTGGTCCAAGTAATCCCTTTCCAACTGACAAACTCTCTCCGTATGCCATGTTCAAGAACAAAAACTGTACTCTCTTGTGTCAGGATTTTCATGCCCAGCTGATCTTGCAAAAGTATTCGCATACATTCACCCACACTCACGAATTCTTCTAACTCTGAGACCTTGTCTTTCTTAAATTATGCTGTCAGGGCAGCCATTTTTTTTTTCTTTCTTTTCTTTCACTTGTTTTGCATGCCAGGCATATACGTGCTCGCTTTGCCATATGAGGTAAGTCATCTCCTGATCACATAAATGACATGAAGATGGCGATCACCTTTGTTGAGTGCTTCTGCATAAAAATGGATGGGCACCACATGTCTCTTCTGCATTTATGCCCACTTGCTCTCTGTCATTATTGGCATCATCATCGTTGTCTCCAGCATCTGTTTCCACTGGTTCCGTAGATAAATAATCTGGCTGAAGAACAGTAGCAAATCTGAGTTGCTTTCAGACAACTTATCACTGCCGTCATCTTCCAACGATGCAGATCTCTGACATGGGCGGAGGTCTCCAATATGGCTTGGTGTTCCATTGATGAAAACTGAATGTGGGCTGTAGACCTGTGTTAATGTTCCTTTTTTGAATTGCGTCGAAGATGTGGGGTCTTTACCCTTACCGCATATCCCACTCTGTAGATGCCGGGATCTCTGTGTTCAATTGGTAGTGCAACATTGACACCACTGCTTGATAGTTGTATATAGTATTAGTGGGTAGCAATGAAGCTGTTACATTGTCTTTTGGCATCACATTAATTATACCAATATAATGCCTCCATAATGGAACATCTCGACTGAGCAGTGATATGCTTGATGGTGCAATGACATCTTTCCATGATGCCATTCCCTGGTGGTTGATAGGCACACCAGAATCTAAGTTGGATGCCTCAGTTCTCGGCAAACCTTGCAAATATCTCCCCACAAAATGATGCGCCATTGTCAATGAGCAGCTCAGCAGGTGGCCCTCTTTTGCAGAATAGTGACTCCAGTTGTCGGCTGATGCTGGCAGCATCCTGATGTGGTAACGGTCACCAGATAGAATATCGACTAGGGCCACAGTCAGAGTCAGGTAACCCCAGCCTTCATAATGGGTTATGTCCATTCCCACTCTGCTCCAATTCTCACACACATCCAACTGTCCAGCTTTTAGTGCACTGACACCGGGTCAATTGATTGGCACATTTTGCACTTTCCAACATCTGCCCAAATAGCTGCCTTTGAGACCTCAGGGTGGATCTGTCATACAAAGTACAAGGTGAACTTCACACCGGGAAGCCTACTACTGTTCTATAGATGTGAAGCGCCCTGGTTTCGTTTCTTTCCAAACCACACCCAGCCAACGTTGAGGCACTCTGGTGAGCAGATCAGCTTGATTTGCATGCAATCTGACAGGCTCTATGTCAACAGTCAGTTTATATTCCCCTACCACTTCCTTGATTGTGCTGAGCCATCTTAACAATTCTGTCACTGCCTTCGTGCGCACTCGAGACTTTCCAGACAGCGTATCAGAAACCCATCTGAAATAACAATTTTAACGGCCTGGGGAATTCATAATCCTGAAAGCTGCAATTTACTCAGAGTGCAGGCAATACCCTGATTGTTGCATTTAGCATGAGAATCAAGGATTAATAGATAGTCTAGTCAGAGTGGGGGTGGCAAAGATAAAGGGATATGCCACTTTATAATCATCCATATCATATTTATCTATCCTTTCTCTTTAATGGGCAATAACCTGATCATCGCAGAACCAATTCAGTTTTATTTTACTAATCCAGGAATATTATTCTTTATTGGATTCAAGAGATATTCTCTTTCTTCCACAAAGGCTTGCTGCTGCATTGTTTTTTATGAAGCCAGGCATGCTTCTTGCAGCTGAGAACAAAATGTCCCAATTTATTAATGAATTATATTACACACAATGTCACAAAAATTTATTGAGAGAAGAATATCTTTCAAATTTCATTACAGATTCTAATTTTCGTCCACATAAAAATGATTGTTGAGCTTATGAATACACTCATCATCAGGGTATCTCGCAGTGTGATGCTTTAGTATATAGTTCAAGATAAAAGAAGAGGCATTAAATCCAAAAATAAGGGAACAGTAACGCTAACAATCTAATTGAATTTCCTTTAAAAAAAATTATTCTTTTCTTCTTGGAACAGAACAATAACAACAGTTTTGCTCCGTTCAGCTCATAAAATATCTTTCAAATTTCATTCCTAATTTTTTGGTAAGTAAAAAAAAAAAAAAAATCACAGCTGATTGAATAATGTTCTTGTTTTCCTAACTGAAACAATTTAAGCCACTGGTTGGCTTGCCTATAGGTTGGATGGATAGCCACTTTGGCCTCTTTACCCAAACTGGTTTTGAAGTTGCAAATCAATTTGCCTCGAGTAATCATGTCAGAGGGATTAGCATCCGTAGGCACATATTTGAAGATGATTCTGATAGAGAACCTGGTCTCAATTTCTCTTTTGATTTGTCCTTGACTCTGATCTCAAAAATATTTTTGGTCTTAACTGTATCTGAGTGCAACCACGACAAAACAATCTGAGCATTCATGTCAACAATTACCTCGTCAAAAATTACACGAGAAAAGGTGCACAATAGTATAGCAAGACATTTAAATCCCCAGAAGACCGACAATAGTTCCAAGGTAGGCAACGTCTTTACCTTGAGGCAGGGGCACTTTAGCCTTGGTGAAAATTAGGAAGAACATTCCTTCTTGCACAGAATATGCTGTAAATCCAGATGCCTGATTTGTAAGTATCACAAAACAAAATTAAGGAGGAATCTTCTCTTTCATTTAGTGCCCATCTGAGGAATTGCAGAGTACTCAGAAGAGACAAATCCTTGGACAATATGTTCCACCTTAGTGGGTAGCAACAAAACTGTTACATTGTCTTTTGACATCACATTAATTATACCAATATAATGCCTCCATAATGGAACATCTCGACTGAGCAGTGATATGCTTGATGGTGCAATGACATCTTTCCATGATGCCATTCCCTGGTGGATGATCGGCACACCAGAATCTAAGTTGGATGCCTCAGTTCTCGGCAAACCTCGCAAATTCATGAGGAATAGAGTTGTCCCAATCTAAATTCAACTTCCAAAGTTTGCTAACGAGGATATATCCTCTAATTGTGACAGGAAGGCACAAAGGTCAAAGTTTTTTGATACCTCAGAAAGTATATTTCTCTTAGTAGAAGCCTCAGGTTTCATTGAAATGATTGGAAATGCACAATAAGTTTTTGGTAGGGATTATATTCATAGTCCATGACCTTTTCACGCATTTTCTCTCTCAGTTCACTCAAAGTAATGTGATTTTAGTTCATCGATCTTATTACAGGTCTCAACCAGGTTGTTCACATAAAATGATTGTGGAGCATATGAATTCACTCATCATCAGGGTATTTTGCAGCATGAAATAACCTGTAATAAGATCGATGAACTAAAATCACATTACTTTGAAACTGTGAAGAAGATGAGTGGAGGTAATTTTCAACTTCGTTCTTGTAACACCAACTGCAGTGAACTGAGAGAGAAAATAGCATAGCGTAAAGAAAAAGGTGACAAACTTAATAAAAATAAACTATTATTGTCAAAATGTTTATGTTATTATTAAGATGAAAGACCAAGGTATTTTTGGATTATTTTTTTTTAATTTTTTAATCCTTTCTAACACGTTCGAAATTATGGTTAAAACTTTGTTTTGTTTACGTCATCGGGGTGGCATAATAATTACATTGACTTTTTGGGGCTTTTTTTCCATTGAAAACATTAATTTGGAAATTGTTGTAAAAATCAAATAATGAAATTTTCAGGACTTATTCACAAATGAATGAATTTATTTTTGAAAATTTTTTAAAAAATTTTGTAAATTTTATTTATATATATATATATATATATATATATATATATATATATATATTATATATATATATTATCCCCACTTACTTAATTTCATGAAATTTCAAAAAAAAAACTTTCTATTTCCTGAATTTTTTTAATTCGTTAAAAGTAGGACTCTTTGGAGAATGTAAATCATCTAATTTTTTTTCAAACTTGCGTTATTCTAACTGAAAATCTGCTCAGAATTGAAAAATAATGAATGCAATAAAACTATGACATTATTTAATTAGAAAAGCTTTTAAATGTTTTTGTAAATAAGTTATATTAAGGACACTATTGTCTGAAGATATAAAAGTTTTCCGATGAAAAATTAATTTTTACAAAAATTTTTTCATTTTTTAAAAAAATTTTAATTATAATAATTTATAATACCTTAAAATCGTGTAAAATTCTGTATTTGGCTATTTCCTGGATGTGATATAATAATTAAGTGGAAATGAAGTTTACGAATCCAAAATTGAAAAAAATTAATAAACGTAGTTACGCTATTTTATTTTAAAAATATATTTTTTATTTTTTAACTTAATTTGTTCCCTTTGTTCATTAAAGTTTAAATTATTATGAAAAGGTCACGTGATCTTAGAGTTTTATCTCTTTACAGAGAATTTAAGAAAATTTTATAGTATCTTAATTTTTGTTTATTTTTGCATAAAGCATCTTCGAAAGGTAAATAAAAATCAATAAATTATTAGATAATTGCAGAAAATATGTTAATTTGTAAAAATTACTAGATAGTTAACCCCCCCCAAAAGCTTTCACTTAGATTTCGCAAATTTTATGTCGATTCAAGTCAGCCATACTAGCTGTCATCGTTTCCTCACTAAATCGTCCATCAATCATCGCCTCAGATAAACAGGGGCAATCAATAACAAATGGTTGTATATTACTTTTTTATATAAGTAATATTTATTTCAAATCAGATTAATTTAACTTTAAATTTTCTAATTTTACTCAAATAATAATCTCTCTCTCTCAATATATATATATATATATATATATAATATATATATATATAAAATATATATATTGGTTTTTTAAAATCGATAAATTTGTTTTGTTAAAATTAAGAAAATGGCCGATTTTTTAAGAAAATTTTAAGAAAACGAAATTAAATTTGACATTCCAATTTATATAATTTCTATCTGAAATACACCAGAATATTTTACTGAATTGAAATCATAAAATTTAATCCTTTAGCTCTCGGTTAAAGCTAAAATTAAATCCTCAGGAATGCTTTTTCATCTGTAGAAATTCATTTTAAACCTTAGGTATCGAAAATTTATGCCGAAAAAGTGGTGGTACCTACTTTAGTTCAAGAAACAGGAAGAGGCATTAAATCCAAAAATGTGGAAACAGTAACGATAGCAAACTAATTGAATTCCCTTAAAAATCTATTCTTGTTTTTTGAACATGTGATAATTTTTTGGAGGCATTTTCGGATGAATAGCAACATCCTGAAGGAGCAGAACAATAGAATTTGGATATCCCCATAAAGCAACACCTACTTTAAAATTGAGCAGAAATTTTAAGAAGTTTTAAAACCAAATTCAGTCCATAAGATTAATCATAACTGTTTTGAATTTTTTTTTTTATATGCTCTTCATGATTTCAATTATCTATCAATTTTCCAGTTCAATGACTCAAAACAAAAACAAGATTTTTAACAGAAAATTTCTTTTTAACAATTGTTTTTTAAATTTTGGTTAACAAAAATAGAACGAATTTTAAAAAATGTAAAAAAAAATGAACTCCCAAAATAAGAAAATTACCGTTTGAATTTTTATCCATTTCTTCTTATTGGTAATTGTCCCTCATTTTGCCATAATAAGTAACATGTAACATTTAGAAAATTTGGTATATAAACTTTGTTTTTCCGTCAAATAAATGTAATTTTTTTTATTTTTTTTTTTAAATTATTTTTATTTTTTTCATATTAAATAATACAACAAAGCGTTTTGAAAGAAAAAAATTTTCATTTTGTGTTTATGCTAGTTTGTTAGTGATTTTTCAAATGAATTTTCCTTTTTTTTTAAAAAATGGATGCCATGATTGATTATCTATCAATTCCCAGGAAACTCAAGATTTTTCGAAAATTTTTTACAAAAGAACGACTAAAATTGTAAAAAAAATACCCCAAAATGGCTTTAATCTTTACCATAATCTGAACATTTAGATGATAATTTTTTTGTTTTCGTCAAAATGAAAAATCTTTTTTTATCATGCTAAATCTAAATTTTTTAGCGATCTTCATTATAAATAAACCTTATATCTAAAAAAAGAAAAAAGGTAACCAAAACAATTTAAATTTCAGAAAAAAATCGCCGAAAAAAATCGTGTTTTAAAATAAAAATATTTTCCTTCTCCTAGTATATATCTCTTCCTTACTTACTTTTAAATCGCCTTCTTCCGCTCTCACAACCTTTCTCGTATGAAGCAAAACAAAAAAAAAAAAAAAATTCCCCGACTCCTATTTTTGGTCGAGCTTTCATTCTTTTCCATAATTCATCTCTTTCCACAATATCTTGAACAGAAATTGCTGCCTGTCGCCGCTTCATCTTCTCCCCAATACAAGGTAAGCGACATTCTTTTCTCTTCTTTCATTTCAACTCCAATGATGTTTAGTTTGTTTATTGTACATCATTTGGTTTCAAGTATAAAATACATAAAATTGCCATTTTATAGGTACAGTGACGGTACAATATCATATATTTAGGAAACGCCATGCAACCACTTTTGAATAATTCCTTTGTAAAAATGCCAAGAAACATCAGGATTTTAAACACGAGGAACTAAATCTTCGATAACACCGTTTAATTTTCTTTTTCGGTTTACTTTGCAATATATAATCATTCAAAATATTTTCTCAAAAGGGATTTCCCGTTTGTATCTTTTTTTTCTATTGTTTAATTCCTCCTTTGTGTCATTTGTTTAGAATTCGATATTATCATATGAACTGAAAGAACAATACAAAAATTGGTAGGTTGACAGAGAAATCCCAACAAAATGATTTGAGCAGAAATAAATGTTATAGACAAGCGTATGGTTGCAAGAAGGAAATACGACAACGGCAGAAATAGATTTACGTGATTTATTTCAATAGGAACGTGTGGGTTTGGGACAGCTACCTTGTGGTATAGTTCATAAGCCGGCTGTCGATCTGGGTTGATCTCTCATAGTAGTTCTCACTGGTTGGTGTGGCGCTCCTCCTGTTGACTGCTGCAGACTGACCGTGACAGATCTCTTCCCTGGCCTCCTGTAGACTGCTAGTACTTCCCCGCGTGAGCCCTTTTATGGCGTTTTTTATGGCTTAAGAGGCTCGAAAAAGGACGCGAGTATAATTAGGAGGGAAGCATTTTTATTGGTCGAAAAATAGAAACATTTTAATATTATTTTATTTTTCGACCGGAATTTATTGCGTCGGGCCTATGCGCAAACGACGATAATGGTCATTTTGTGACGGGGCCTTGTCCCGTTCACATCCGGCTCTCGCTCTTGAGTATGTTAGCTTATTTGCCTGCAAATCAGCCGAGATATGTCTTGTTTTATTTTATAACATAAATCATTCAGTTTTGTTTTTCTCGTTGCATTTTCTGATTTGAAAGGTAAGTGGAAGAAAAGTAATTTCGATAATAGGAGAAACCGTTATTTACTGACTTGCCTCACCATTTTTTTTTCATTCCATGTTAATGTTTAGCGAAAAAATAAAAAAAAAAATGGAATTCCGTTATGATTTATTCGTGTCAGATGTTTTGAAGAAATTGTTTCTTCAAAATATTTGACACAATGAAATAATAATTAATGTACCTCCAGTAATTCGCTGGAAAAAAAAAGCCTCCCACCAACAAAAAAAAAAACAATGTTTTATGTCGTCAAGATGTTTTTGTATTAAAAAGGAAAGAGCAAAGTATTTTTAATTATTTTTTGTAAATATTTTTTTTTTTTTTTTTTTTTTAACTCCTTTCTAACACGTTCGAAATTTTTGTTAACTTTAACAAACATGATTTTTTTTTTATACGTCGACGGTGTAACTGGTAATGGACATTTTCGCTCCAGTTTTCCGGCAAAATAACCCATTTATTTGAAAAGTCTTCCAAAAATCAAATAATTTTCGGATTTTAAATGAAACTTTCAGGACTTATTCACAAATGAATGCATTTATGTTTGAAATTATTATTTTTAGAAAAACTTGGTAAAAGTATTTTTACCTCTGTTAACCTCCCCACTTAATTTCATTAAATTTCTAGAAATTTAAACTCGTCAATCAAATGTTTTTATTTGTTAAAAGCAGGACTCTTTGAAGAATGTAAATACTCATTTTTTAAAAACTTTTACCAAATTCCCTAAAATCTGCTCCAAATCGTAAAATACAAACGACAATAAAGCAATCTAATTAATTAATTAAGCTTTTATACGGGCATTATAGTCTGAAGAAGAAAAAAATTTCAATGTATAATAAATTTTTACAAGGATTGTTTGCATTTTTCTTTTTTAGTTATAATAATTTATAAATTTCAAAAATGTTTTAAAAGTTCTTCCAAACGTCTTCAAAGTTAGGTTATTAAGTGAAGACTATTGTTGCGGACTGGTGATTTTGTTTAAATTGATCAGAAGGAATTTCGAGGCCGTGTTCTACGACATTCGTCCACAACAATTATTTAGAACAAATACTTGGAACAAATCATGCAAATAAAGTTAAAAACAAGACAAAAGTTGAATGCATAACAATAACATCAATTTATATACAATTTATACAAATATTCAAAGTTGTTCAAAGTTGCGTACCTTTATCTGCTTGAGAAAAATAGATTGTTAGTTACTGATTACTTGTTATGTTGTGAGAAATATCACCTTGAAAGTATAGTAAGTGAAGTTTGAGAAATGTTCTTGAGAGAGACCAAACGAAGGTTGCTGAGTCAGAGAATATTTTTACGCGGCAAAGTCAGAGTTTTGACTGGCGTGGAGTTGATGGGCATCTCTCTCGGTGTGGAGGTCTGACTGTTTAAAGTTTCTAATTGTCTTTAACGTCTGGTCAGCAATGACTAAGACGGAGTCGGTGAAGGTTACATCTTGGAACTTGGTAATTACTACTGGAAGGTTTACACGTTTTCGGTTTATATAATGGCTGAGTGGCTCCCAGCATATGAGCGGGAAAACAGATTGGTCGCGTGCAGGCGGTTTGATTGGTCGGAATGTTGACCAATGAAGCAAAGCCAGATTGAGGTGATTGACCAATGAATACTTGTTATATTGTCTGAAAGTAGAATTTGGCTTACCAGATAGGAAGAGTGCATTTCCTACAAAGAGGCAAGGCTGGTTGTGTTGTGGGAGATTCCACACTATATTTACTAAGTGAAAATTGAAAAACTTAAAAATCATCACACCAAAAATATTTTAGATAAAATATTTTTGTGTGTCAAAATTTTTTTTTTTTAAAGTATGGTGTTTCATATGTGACGTTATTGTTAAAAGGTTATGTGTTTCAAGGGTTGTACCGCCTTAAGGAAAATTCCACTCATATAAACCTTTTCAGTTGTGGGCAATTGTTTCATTTCACTTCCAAGGACGGCTGATGGGGAAAATGGTCCTTTTCAGAGCAGGAAAATATTTCGAAAAGTCTTATAACTGTCATGCTTGGTAGCATTTTTTTATACGATATTGTTTGATGTATTGGATTATGTTTAAATAAATTAAGTGTACAGTTATGTAAGTAATAATAAAATTTAAGTACTTTAAAAATTTAATAAATAAAATAACTTTAACATTTCATAACCACCAGGATATAAACAATTAATAAAGAATAACATGAAAAAAATAACATCTTAAATATAAATTAATAATAAATACCATAAAATTTCGAATTATTGAGTTACCGCTATCATTGCATTTTATTATTATATTATGTCAGTTATGGAATTAAAAAGTTAATAACTGAGATAATATTACAATTAATATAATTATTATATTATCTCAGTTTTTTTCATTATAATGAAAAAGTGGAGGTACCTAAACTAAACTCCCTTTTTCTAACTTCGTAAAAAGGAAACAATAAGTTAATAGATAAAATTACAAAATATCCATAAAATGATAGATTTTAATAATTTAATTAATAAAGTAAGCAGCATTGAAAATTAATAATTTATTTCATAAAAGTAATGTTGAAGTCAACCGAAAAATTATCACAAATCATTTACAGTGCTGTTCGATAAAAGTGACTCACCTGATTTTTTTTGCTAAATGTTCTCTTCTCCAATGAAACGAAAGTTGAGCTAAATTTAAAGGATAAGCGATCTAAAATCCGAAGAAGCTTTGAAAGCTCTTTGAATTTAGCAGTAAGTACTGTCAAGCATCCGTTCAGTATAAAGTTCTGGGGATGCTTTTCTTTTCATGGAACTGGTTTCTTAAAACCTATTGAAAAGACCCTCAGGAGCGAGCAGTACAATAGAATTTTAGTGTCTTGTCTGCTCCCTTCTGCTGAAAGGGTGCAAATCGACCCCACCAAGATGCAGGATAATACTTCC
Source organism: Acanthosepion pharaonis (assembly GCA_903632075.3). Taxonomy (NCBI): domain Eukaryota; kingdom Metazoa; phylum Mollusca; class Cephalopoda; order Sepiida; family Sepiidae; genus Acanthosepion; species Acanthosepion pharaonis. The sequence goes on from CAHIKZ030002018.1 coordinate 689,791, forward strand.
TGTCACAAATCAAAATTGATGAAGGAATACTTTGATGAGAAGCAGGTAAGTGTTATGACATGGGCGCCCCAATCTCCTGACCTCAACCCTATCGAAAACTTATGGAGCATTATAAAGTACAGGCTCTCGAGAAAGCAGTTGAGCAACATGGGAAATTTAAATGAGAGAAAACAAGACCTTTTACTTTCCATTAAGAACATTATGTAAAATTTGTATTTCAATATTTTCAAAATTATCACATTAATTGGCAAGGAATCATATACTTTAAAATGAGTTTTTTTTTCTTTTGTGTAGACTCTTAGTGTTAAATGTGACTTCCTTGAAAAGAATGTGGTTTCTATCCAGTGTGTGTTTGCATATTTTTCATTCTCAGTTCCTTAAAGAAGAAAAAAAGAAGCTTCACTTGGTTATTAAGCTTTAAATTTACTGCTTTTTGCCTTTTTTCAAGAAATAAATATATGCTTAAATAAATATTCTTTTTTTTAATTTTTATTCAACTTATATCATAATCGGTCTGATGTCTGCTTGTCTTATTATTTAAGATAAAAGTATTTTCTTTTTGATCTTCCCTAGCTATTGCATTATTTTGTTTCTCTGTTAAACTAATCTAGTCATAACCTGTTGATAAATGTATGTGTCAAAATATAATCTGATTTAAAATATTATTCATTGTCTCTGTTAAAATACATATTATTACTTTCTTTTTCAGATGTTTTGACTGGACAGCAAATCATGACAGAAATTGAAATGAAAGAAAACAAGGTTTTCGACTTTCCATTAAGAACAGAAATATATACTGCAATCATCATGTAAAAGTTGTGTCAATATTTTCAAAATCATCACATTAACTAGCAAAGAATCATGTACTTTGAAACGTGTTTTTCTTTGTAGATAGTGTTACATATAAATAAAAATTAGGAAGAAGACATATTCGTGTGATGTTTGTAAACAGTTGTCATGATTTAGTGTACCGTATTAAAAACTCAATATTGTGAAATTTATAGATCTGCATTTTCAAGGAAGTTAAATTTAAAGTGTCACATGGGAACACATACTGGAGAGAAATCACATTGTTGTGAAGTGTGTGAACCTGCATTTTCCTACAAGTCAAGTTTGAAGCGCCATCTGCGAAAACACACTGGAGAGAAACCATATTCTTGTGAAATTTGTGGGTCTGCATTTTCACAGAAGTCACATTTGAAGCAGCACATGCAAACACCCATTGGGGAGAAACATTCTTGTGAAATTTGTGGATCTGTATTTTCGAGGAAGTCATATGCAAATGCATAGTGGAGAGAAAGTATATTCCTGTGAAATTTGTGGATCTGAATTTTTACACAAGTCACATTTGAAGCACCATGGGCGAACAGACACTGGAGAGAAACCACATTCTTGTGAAATTTGTGGATCTGCATTTTATAAGAAGTCAGGTTTGAATAACCATATGTGAACACACACTGGAGAGAAGCCATGTGTTTGTGACATTTGTGGATCTGCATTTTCATGGAAGTCAAATTTGGTGAGGCATTTGCGAATACACATATTCTTGTGAAGTTTGTGGATCTGTATTTTCAAGGATGTCACATTTGAAGCGCCATATGCAAACACACACTGGATAGAAACCACATTCTTTTCAAGGAAGTCACATTTGAAGGATCATGTGTGAAGGCTCACTGGAGGGAAACCATATTCTTGAGAAATTTGTGCATCTGCATTTTCACAGTGTTTACAACTGAACTGCCAAATTCAAACACACACAAGCTAGAAAACATGTTTGAATTTTTGAAAATTTATTTCTAAAAAAAGTAAAATGTCCTATATCATATTCAAATATCTATCTGAGAGATATGCTCTTCTTGTGAAATTTGCAAATTTTCATTTTCAAAAATGCCAACATTTTTCTTAGTAGTATTATACAATCAATTTGTGGATCTGCATTTTCAAACAAGTCATGTTTGAAGCCGCATGTGCGAACACACACAGGAGAAACCATGTTTTTGTGAAGTTTGTGGATCTGCATTTTCCCAGATATCACATTTCTAACCATATGCACATACTGGAGAGAAATCACATTCTTGTAAATATTGTGGATCTGTATTTTCAAGGAAGTCACATTTGAAAGACCATGTGCGAATACACACCGAAGAGAAACCCTATTATTGTGAATTTTGTGCATCTGCATTTTCACAAAGTTCACAATTGAACCGCCATATGCAAACAGACACAGTCTAGAAAAAATATCTATTTGAATTTTATGAAATTTTGTTATTAGAAAATTAAAATGTCCTGCATTATATTCAAATCTCTCTATCAGAGAGAAATGCACTTCTTTTAAGATTTGCAAATCTGGATTTTCAGAAGTGTCAACATGGTTGAGCTGCATACAATCCCATACAGTGAAGAAAGCATAACTGTGTCAAGTGGGAGTTTGTATCTCCATAGTTGTCATATATGATCCCACGTAATGCAAACACACGCTGCTGAGAAGTACATGCACCATATTTTGCAAATGTTATGAATTTAAAAAGAAAAATTGAATATTAAGACTTTACCAGGGAAAATAATATTATAATAATTTTATAGAGGTCAGATTTATTTAATATGTCCAAAATATTAGGAACATTCCTCTTCAGGGTTATTTAATAAAATTTATTAAAGCATTTGATATATTAGTGTGATGCGAACACGTATTATTTTAATCAGTATTTGAACTCTATTAACTGATTCTATTTTGCATATTTTTTATATATCGGCCTTGAATTCTTCCTTTGTTTTATGTAATATCATTTTCTTTTTGATGTTATATTCATAACTTTAATAAATTTTCAACATTTTCAGTTTCACGTGTGTTGTAAAATTTAATATGACCAGCAAGAGATTATTGAAAAGCAGAGAGAGCAATAGTAAATAGACATATATGTACATGCATTGATCCAGATTATAACAAGATCAACTTTAATCCTTACTAACTCTACCCTTTTTTTCAAATGTCGCCAACATTTCACCCATTCTAAGCATTCAATTCACATGCTCTGTATCGTCAATACAAAGAATTTTATATTGACAGTTCTTGTTTTCTTTTCCTTTCATCTCACCAGCAGTAATATTTGTTCTTTTATGTTACTGTGTGCATTTTTATAATAAAATCTGAAGAAAAACAAAGTGGGTGGGAGGGTGCTGTAACAGTGGAAATAACCACCAAATTTTCCACTACAAAGCGTTCAGTTCGTACAACACCGGACAAAATCATAAGTGACGACACTGACAAATGACGACAAGAAATGATTCAGCATCAAATGTCCCCTTCAAAATAAGAACTAGCCAAGCGCAGACGAATAAATTGTGCATTGATTTGTAAATTTTTAATTCTGTATTATTTTTTTTTTTTCTCATGTCATTTAATGAGTTTGATTATAAAAATCAGAAATTTCTCATATTTCTCGTTCCTTTTAGTTTCTGCTTCTTCATCCAATCTGGAATTTCTTGTATCCTTCTTCACAACTTATAATAGCCTTCTGAATTTTTCACCAAACAAGACTTCTTATATGTTGCATGAGGAACTAAGTCAGGGTCTTCACCGGCAGACGGTGAATGTCTCCCTTATTTTTTTTTTTAAGCCCAGCATGTAGTCTCTATTGAAATAAAGCATGGCGTAATTAATGGACGTACGTTGTTGGTGTTTTTTCAATATCAGTGGTCTTCCGTCATAACGAACGTGAAACATTATGTAGGCCCCAACGTCTCAAAAGCGTACCCCAAATGCATATGTTTTTAAAATGTGAAAATGAATTAACAAACCATCCGCTTTATTTCGGCTATCTTTTTTGAGCCATTCTATTTAGAATGTTTTATGTTTCACGTCAAATTTGCTTTTACAAACCACGAGGCTTCCTTTTAATTATTTTAAACACTTTCCTTGAAACATGCGTAATAAACAAACCTTGTCTATTTTTTATCTTCACCTTTTTATTATTCATTTTTAATGTAATTTACATTTATTTCATATACAGTGTAACCCGGATATAAGAGAAACCCGGATATAAGAGAGATTTTCTCTGGTCCCAAATTAGAGCCCATACTTACCTAAACAAAATAGACCAAATCCGGATATAAGAGACTTCGTCTCCGGTCCCGACAACTCTCTTATATCCGGGTTACACTGTAAAATGTTTTGTATTTGTTGTCGACCGTGGCGGTGAAGAAGATATAAAGAACACACGTGGGTTAAAATTTCCTGCGAGCCGGTCCAGCTACATGCATTTTCGAAATAGTAAGTAGAAAGTGTCAGTGAAACAGTACCTAACTGGTGTCGCTAATATGGTTGTTCCCAGTTCTTGGCCGGGTTACTTTAGTTAAGTCCAAAGAAAACAAACAAGACCGATAATTATATACAGTGTAACCCGGATATAAGAGAGTTGGCGGGACCGGAGAAAAAGTCTCTTATATCCGGGTTTCTCTTATATCCGGGTTTCTCTTATATCCGGGTTTGGTCTATTTTGTTTAGGTAAGTATGGGAACACTTTGGGACCAGAGAAAATCTCTCTTATATCCGGGTTTCTCCTATATCCGGGTCTCTTATAATCCGGGTTAAACTGTATATGTATTAACAAAATGTTACAAGGACATGGACAGTTACATTGAGTTTGTAGACTCGTCCTTGAGCAACAAGTTAATTCAACATTTTGTAAGCTCAGGTAAAAAAAAGTTTTTTTTAGTAGTAAAGACTTTACCCTAATCAAAGGGAAGTAACTCATATTAATAATTCATGTAAAACCGTTGTCATATATAAATATAAATATTGTACCCATTATGAAAAGTTATTTTCTTGTGTTCTTTCTCTTGTTTGCTTTTTGTTTTCTTACACATTCGTAAAGTGAAAAAATGTGTGTGGGTTGATTTATGCCGTCAATACCGCTACATAAATATCTTAAAAACCCTGTTTTATATCTCCTGTGCAGCTGAATACATCAAACAGGCAAGAAAATAAAAGAAATGAGTCAAAGTTAAACTCAAACAAATGTAACTACTTTGAAAATAAAGTTCCGTTTTATACGTTTTACTTTTAATGCCTGTTTGAGGGCCATTCCATAGAGGCAGCTAAAGATGTTTGTCACCTTTGATATCTTAAGCTACACTGAATTAGCATTCGTAATCAATGGTGTATTATTCTACTAGGCTTCATGAAAGCGCATCAAATAAGAAAATTATATTCTTAAAACTGTGATTATAGTATGTCACATATAATTTATTCTTTTTAAGCATAAAAAAGGAACCAATTTCTAGATTGTAGTCCATTTGTATTGTTTACAATTTCACGCGTGATTTGAGATGACAATAACAAGCGTCCATCGTGGGTGATAATAAAAAAAAATTAAAACATACTTAAGGACAGTTTTCCCATTGACACTGCTATTATTTTTAACTATGTTCACTTCTCGGCAATCTCTATTTTTATAAAAACCAATGACGAGAATTGTAATAAAAACTAAACATAGGAAAGTGAATTTATACATTTTCTTTGTTCTCAAGAATTGACAAAAAAAATAATAAAACTATTTATTTGTTAGATTGTTTATTTACAGTATTTATTATATCATTTTATTACCATTCTAATCATCGCTTTATAAAAAAATATAAATATTCTTGAGGAGTGAAGGTAGTTAAAATAGTAGCAGTGTCAATGGAAAAACAGTCCTTTTGTCACATCATTTTTTTTTGTAGAAATGAAGGTCCAAGTGAGATCTTTTCATAATAAAAATTGGATAATGTAGCAATTAAAAATAAGTACTTCCTTTTCAATTTGTACATACAATTTAAATATCTAATCACTTAAGTTAAATACTTTTTTCTTCACTGTCCAATACCAGATAATTATAATTATTTACGATGTTAAACCTTTTCACTATAAATGCAAGTGTTGATAATCCAGCAGCTACTACTTTTTGAGCTTTTGAGTATGCATGCAACAAGAACCTTGGAGTATACCTGCTGTAAATCCTAATAGGTGATCTTTCTTTTCCTTTGTGCGAAGATTGGGATAGGACACTAAAATCAGCACCCCATTCAATAGACAAATATGACATAGACAATACACCACACCCACTCTTTAATTCGCCAACAGAGTGTAAAGTGCAGAAGATATCCGCTGGACATGCTTTTGAGCAATACTGAAAAGGCAAATGGTCACCTCCTTTTCACTTGTATTTATACACTGCAAGGGCAGATAACTCCGTCAACATCTATACACAGAGTACGTCCAACTTTTCCTTTATTCTTCACAGTGGATCTTGAGAAGATTTTTTGAAATTTTCTCACCACAAAAAGTTCTTGATAAAATAAGAATTTCTATTTCATTTTGTTTCACTCCCATCTTTATCTATTTTCTCAGCAAATTCAAAAACATGACACCATTTGAACTTCATGCGACCACCCCTGCCCTAACCTAATAACAACAGTAGTGAAAAAAAAGAAAGGGAATTGTTTTCTATTTCTGGGATTGCAGTCAGTTGATAAAAGTCTTTCCATTTCCAGTATATCAAGACAGATTGAATAGAAAGGTATTGAGAGAGGGTATTTCTTAAGTAGCTGTCCTTTTATAGATAAAAGAATAAAGGAATTATTATAATATAGCCAAATGATTCATAAAAATTTGTTTAAATAAAATTTTCTGTGTAAATCTTTGTATGAGCGAGGCTCAAATTTATATAAAACATACCATTAATTATGTCTAAATGTTTTTAAAAAAAAGTGATACATATATAAAACTCAATTTTCATAAATTTGTAAAAACACGAGGCTCAAGTTGTATGGTCGGAAAATCCACCAAAACAAAGTTCATAGACAGGCATGGTTTAAAGAGATACATTTTGTGTTTTTTTTTTTTTAACCAATGGAGAAAGAGGTTTACGCCCATATCATTTTCAAATCTGAATTCAATTTATGGCCATTTGAGAACCCTAGTTGTGTAAGTGCCTTGCCACTACCAAATATAACCATTTATATGTGTAGGTCCATTTGTATATTTTATATTGTGATGTTGTGGTCACCATACCAAATATAACCTGTTACTTGTGGTGAGCACCAAATGCAATATATCAATGAAAAATACTAACGTCCTGACATCATTCAAAGTCTTTTTTGTCTAAATCCATGAATTTGTTTTATTCATGTTAAGTCTCATATAGACACTATATAAAATTCAACTATTTTTTAGTCATAATGTTGAATGTGTTAAATTATTCAGCTTTTTAACAAGAAAAATCTCAAGTTGATGTTAAAGATTGCTGCAAAGCATTGTTGATTTATTTAAGATGAAATGATGACATGTCTTTAATTTTTATTCATATACACTGAATTTATTTTCAATTGTTTACCAATATTGCATATGATCCATTATTGTGCCTAATTAGGTTACAATAAAATTTGTATTTTATAAGAATACTACCTCAGAAAAGTTGAGATGTAGTAGAGTGGAAAGCCCCATGTCATAGATGTGGTAGGAGGCACACAAGGTGCTTGCACTGGCCCTGTTAAATATCAGACTCAAATGATAATTAGCCATAAGTAAAATCTCACTAAAAGTAGGTATCCCAAATTAAGATTTTATTTTCAATATCTCTAAAATGCTTCAATACAGTAAGAGAGAACTTGATGAAACACGGTACCAAATTTATCTTAGTAGCTCAAAATATGACCATAAATTTACCAGTTTTTTCTTTTATCACCTGCAAGTTAAAGATCAGAGATTATCTAAACATTATAAATTCTTTCAACTTTTACTCAGGAAGTTCAACTTCTGACCAAATCTGTTTTGTCCTTTTTGCACAAATGCCTTTGGAAAAGAAATGTATTCATCTTTCTTCAGCTTGCATATAATTAGCTAGAAAAACTCTTTTGCTTTGCTTGGTAGCCAGTCTAGGAGAAAGATATTAAAATTTCAGTAAATAACCAGGTGGCTGGGGTTCATTAGCCTTCATACACCAACTAGTCTAAAAAGACCAATGCAGTCTAAAGATTCCAACTAAGGTGTATAATATTTTTGATACAGTCATGTCTTGAGGGGAAAAGCCTCACATATGGAATCGAACAGAACCTCTCTTTATCTAAATCCAACTTTAGAAGAAAGCATCATGTTACTGCCATTTAAAAAGTGTGAATAATTCTTTTTTAAAAACCTTTGTTGTCATTTAATTGCAATGAGCTTATCCAATTATGATTAGGAAATTAGAATAATATTGTTATCTATAAAAGCAATTAAAAAGTTTTTTTTCACAGTTACATAATGTCTTAGTTGTATTGCATTATTTTTTTTGCAATTCAGGTCAGATTTTCTGTAACATTGATGATTTAAATTCTCTAAGGACATGTCCTTATAAATTTAGCTACCTACAAACAAATGTGATACCTAAGGATAAAAAGAAGTTTTATAAATGAAAAATCTTTCAGGATGATTTTATTTTAGTCTTGATTTCAAGCTAATAGATCAAAATTGATATTTCCAATAAGAAAAATGTTTTGTTTTATTAAAAAACTAATTTAAACTGAGTGAAATGAGTTTTTGCTATGAAACTCCAAATGAATTGAACTGTTGAGAATGATCTAGTAAATCTGGTTTTCTTACAAATGCAAATTTTCAAAATTTGAATAGATATGTTTTTTATTCTTTATGTATTAACAGGTGGTACTTCAAAGATGACATCTGGGAAAATGCAGAGCTACAGACTTCACAAGAATATGGTTTCTCTCCAGTGTGTGTTCGCATATGGCACTTCAAATGGGATGCTAGGGAAAATGCAGACCCACAAACTTCACAAGAATATTCTTTCTGTCCTGTGTGTGTCTGCATATGATAATTCAAAGAAGACTTCACTGAAAATGCAGATCCACAAATTTTACAGGCATATGGTTTCTCTCCAGTGTGTGTTCGCATATGGCACGTCAAAGATGATTTCAGGGAAAATGCAGATCCACAAACTGTACAAGTGTATGGTTTTTCTAGAGTATGTGTTTGCATATGGCACTTAAGACTTGTGCTTACTGAAAATGCAGAACCACAAATTTCACAAGAATATGGTTTCTCTCCAGTGTGTGTTCTCATATGGCACTTCAAATGTGACTTCTGGGAAAATGCAGATCCACAAACTGTACAAGAATATGGTTTGTCTAGAGTGTGTGTCCGTGTATGGCGCTTGAGATTTGAGCTTGCTGAAAATGCAATTCCACAAACTTCACAAGAATATGGTTTCTCTCCAGTGTGTATTCGCACATGCCGCACCAATTGAGTCTTACTTGCAAATGCAGAGCCACAAACTTCACAAGAATATGGTTTCTCTCCTGTATGTGTCGGCATATGATCGTTAAAATGAGACTTATTTGAAAACGAAGGTCCACAAATTTCACCCTCATCTGCTTTCTCTCCAGTGTGTGTTTGCATATGCTGCACCAAATCTGACTTATTTGCAAATGCAAAACCACAGACTTCACAAGAATATGGTTTCTCTCTTGTGTGTGTCTGCATATGAGCATTCAAAGAATACATAACTGAAAATGCAGATCCACAAATTTTGCACTCATATGGTTTCTCTCCAGTGTGTTTGCATATGTCTCTTCAAAGACGAATTCTCAGAAAATGCAGATCCACAAACTTTACATGAATATGATTTCTCTCCAGTGTGTTTTTGCATATGGTGCTCCAAATGTGGCTTACTTCCAAATATAGAGCCACAAACTTCACAAGAATATGGTTTCTTGCCTGTGTGTGTTTGCATATGAGCATTCAAATAATTCACTGAAAATGCAGATCCACAAATTTTGCAAGAATATGGTTTCTCTCTAGGGTTTTTTGTATATGACTCTTCAAATTTGACTTGATTGAAAATGGAAATTCTCAAACTGTACAAGAATATGATTCTTCTAGAGTGTGTGCAGTTTATGGCACTTCAAAAATGACTCTTGGGAAAACGCAGATCCAAAAACTGTATAAAAATAGGGTTTCACTAGCTTGTGTGTTTGCATATGGCACTTAAAATTTGAGCTTGCTGAAAATGCAGATCCACAAACTTTACGAAGAAACAATCTCTTCCCCAGCAGGTGCATCAAGTATGACATTTGAAAATGCAGAAAATAAGCTTTTTCTCCTGTATGTGCTTACATATGCTTTTTACAGAATTATGGTTTGTTTCCTATGTGTCTTCATATATGCCAGCAGAAAGATGAACTTATGTTAAAATGCAAATCCACAAACTTCACAAGAATATGGCTTCTTTCCATTGTGTTTGAAGATGTCATATCCAATTTGACTTCCGAGAAAATGCAGATCCACAAATATCACAAGAAAATGTTTTTTCTACTGTTTTTTCATGTTGCACAAAATCTCATTCATTAGAAAGATCTGCACAATTTACAAAAATGTGGTTTCTGTCAAGTGTGTGTTTGTGTAGGGTCCTTCAAATGATATGACCATGAAAATGCAGTTCCATAATTTCATAAGAATATGGTTTTTTCTGTGTTTTCTCAGATGGCACTTCAAATTAGATATCAGTGAGAATGTAGAATCACAAAATTCATAAGAATATAGTTTCTCTCTAGTGTTTGCATGTCATTCTTTATATAAAATGTCTTTGAGAGTGCAGTGCCACTAATTTCACAGGAAAATGGTTTCTCTCTAGAGTGTTTGCATATAGCACAATAAATTGGAGTATTAGAAGCATATGCAAATTTAAAATTATTGTCTTCACTCTAATATTTGCTCATATGTAAAAGTTTTTTGTAAAGAAGAGAAACTACATATGTCAATGTACATGGTTTCATGCCAGTTGATAGTCACTGTGATGCCTTTGGCAATACATATACACCACTTTTAGACAAAGAATGCGGCATGTTTTTCATATTTCTTCATGGAAAGTTCCAAGTCTTTCTTTCTTTCATTTAAATTTTCAATAATAAGTTTTTAAGCGTATGATGATTTTATGTTCAGCCCAAATATCTGTGAAGAAAAAATAATAAAAATTATTTTAACAGAGGCAAAATAATGCAGTATTTTTGTTTTATAATAAGCTGTAAGAATCAAGATGATTATATTAAACTGGTAATTATTAGTTTGTTGATAGATGTCAATTAGATATCAACACACAAAACTTGCATAGAACCTGATTTTCTTATTTAAAATCAGGAAATTCTGATATATAAAATCAATTTGATTAAACCCAGTAGAACCAGGGATATTTTTGAAATGATAGTATAAAAAGTTGCTTAACATCACATAATTTTTTTTCTGAAATATACAGTTGTTTTAGAGATTATTCTTTCCACTTTTAACCAAACACTGTTTTGTTAAAATACATGACTACCACAGTATTTAAATTATGATGTAAGGCCATTAAATATAATAAGAACATTCAGGCATGAATCTTGAAATGAGGCAAAAGACAATGACATCATACAAAACACATTCAATTTAAGGCATAATGACTAATGGAAGTTTTGATTTTTACTTTAAGGAAGAGAGAATGAGGAATCATTTTCAAATGTCAAATTATAAACTATTTTGCTGTATTCAAATATGTTTAGATCCAGATGCTGATATTAATGTGTCAATTGTTTGTTGATATGAAGGAAACTGCATTGTGGTGCAATGGATATTGGCTCGGAATGAGAAATCGGAGAGCCGAGTTTGTTACATTCACTTATGCGTAAATACACTTGGGAAATGTATGACTCCATCTATTTTCCCTCTCCATCTATGGGTTAAATAGCAGGACAGACAGAGTCCTACAGTTTTGGTTGGAAGCTGGTCTATCACAGAAAATTATGGTGTATATTATATTCATAGTATGACATGCAAAAATATTAGAAAATAAAATTTTCTAAAAATATTGTATTCTTTAGTGAATATCCTTTATACATTTAACAAGACACTGCTTTGGTGAAATATATTACTACAACAGTATGGAAATTATGATGTAAGTAAAGCCATTTAATAAAAAGAACATTCATTTCAGCATGAATCTTGAAATGAGGCAAAAGATGATGTCATCATACACAAAGTATTAAATTTAAAGCATAAAGTTCAAATGAATATTTTTGTTTTACTTTGAAGAAATGAGGAATTAATTTAAAATATCAAGTCATAAACTATGTTTGGTCTATCACCAGATGCTTAGATCAAGATGGTGATATTAATGTGTCAACTGTTTGTTGATATGAAGGAAACTGCATTGTGGTGTAATGGATGTTGGCTCGGAATGAGAAATTGGGGAGCTGAGTTTGTTATATCCCCTTAAATGCAAATATTCTTGGAAAATATATGAATCTATCTCTTCTCCACCCCACCCATAAACTATGGGTTGAATAGTAGGAGAGATTCATACAGATTTAGTTGATAATCAGTCTATTACAGAAAGAAATGGCAGCCTAGTGCGGGATAAATTTTTTTGCCTAGTTAGTCATGACTCAAGAGAGATATTATGGAATATTTGTGTATCACATATGGCATTTTACTAACTAATCAAGGGAAGAATCTTTGCCCTACTAAGACAATTCTGATATAAGATCAATTTAGCACTTAGCTGTTTCAAAATTCATAGGAAGATCAAATCAAGGTGTCTAATATTTTTGACATGGTTATAGATCTTGATAATGATCTTGAATTGTAGTGAGCTTTTCAAATTATGATTAGTAAAGTAGAATAATATCAATTTTATTAATGAAATTAATTTTATTATTCTAATTAAAAATTAATTTTATTATTCTAATTAAATACTGTCTTAGTTTTATTGCATTTTTTACCATTTAGAGCAGATATTCTGTAACTTTGAGGATTTAAATTCTTACAGACTTGTGTTTGGAAGTCTAGGTACCTCCAAAGGAAAGTGATGCCTAAGGAGGTACCTGCAAAGAAAAGTGATGCCTAAGGAGGTACCTGCAAAGAAAAGTGATGCCTAAGGAGGTACCTACAAAGAAAAGTGATGCCTAAGGTTATAATGAATGAAAAATCTTTCTTGAAATTTTTTAGTTTAATATCTGGAATAGGCATGACAAGTTCAAATTCTGATTGAGTGTTTCATTCACTTGCATTAAAGACCTTGGAAAAAGCATAAATCCAATTAAATGGTAAATCATGTCAACTGTGGCTGTGTATAAAAAAGTGATGGATTTACATTCTGACTTGGTAGACTTGGGACAAGTAGCCTCAAAATGGATGGGAAACTCCATTGTGATGAAATTCAATAAGAGCTTAACAAGCGGAAGAGCCTTGAGCCACACTTTATCTAAATCTGGCACAAGCAGACAGCATGAATTTTTCAATGTGGAAAGTAGAATATTCATGAAGGGTGAAAATTCTAACAAATCTTTTGTATACTTTGCAATAATGCCATTGGAAAAGGCATTAATACATTTTTTCTCCAAATTTCTTATAATTAGTGAGTTAGATTCTCTAGCTGTGGTTGGTAATGAGTCCAGATGAAGGAAAACTCTGAATTCAAACTCCTGTAAGGCTGTAAAGCTTAATGTTTACATGACTAACAATCTGCTGAAATGTGTAAAATAAAATATATAAGATATATTATGGACACTATTGTCTTAAGACATAATTTTTTTCAAGAATTGTTTTCATTTTTAAAATATTTAACGAGAACAAGTCATAAAATTTTACCTTACTTTGTAGAAGTCAGGTGATATTGTTATTAAGTCAAAACTATATTTACTATTACCAAAAAGAAAAGCAGACACTTAGTAAAATGCATCAACCTCCAATGTTTTGAAAGAAGTTTTGAAAAAGCTTTTGTCTGTATAAACGTGTAAATACAGATGTACATACATGACATTATCAAAGAATAAGAGCCATATTTATAGTAAATTTAAGGCCAAAATACCTTAAATTCAATAAAACATTAGATTATGGAGAATATTTTCCTAAATTTTTAAGATTACTGAGTTATGAAAAAAGCAATCATATTACATTCCTCAATTAATTTTTACAGATATACATCGTAGAAAAACATAAAAACTTCCATCTGTCATTGAAACTGACATGTCAACACCTTAAATAAACAACAACCGTTGTGATAAAAAAATGTATTTCTGCAATATTTTAAAAATGAACTAAATAATATTTGTTTCAAATCAGATGAATTAAACTTTGAATTAAGCAGCTCCATTCACTTGCTCAAAACTTAAAAGCAGGACACCTTGAAGAATTTAAATTTGTTTTTGTAAAAGAGACTTGTTATTAACTGAAAATCTGCTCTCAATCAAAAAATATGCAATAAAAACTATGACATTATTTAAACAGGAAAACTTTTAATTGCTTTTATAAAGAAGACTTATTAAGGAGAGTATTGTCTTAAGAAAATTTTTTTTTTAAATTAATTTCAGGCTTTAAAATATTGTTACTAAGTGAAAACTATATTTACTAACCATAAGCTGAGTATAAATTATGAAACAACCAACATTTTTCAAAGAATTTAGAATTTTTTTGTATGTGTATAAATGTGCCGATATTTTGTAGATATGGTTGATCATACACAATATTATCAGAAGAGCAATAATTATACTGAATTTAAAGCCAGAAAGTATCTGAAAAATCAATAAATATAAGATTATGAAGAACAAATTAAATTTATAGCATTACTCATATATAAAAAGTGTTCAGGTCATATTAAATTATTTTTCAGCTATAGAACATTAGATAAAAATCAATCTATCAAAAGCTCAAACAAACAGCTACATCTGTGTTGGAAAAAAATGCATTTCTGCAATAATTTTTAAAGTAAATGATTGTTTCAGATCAATAAATTAGGTACCACCTTAAAAATGAAAAATGCTTTGTGAAATTTTTATTTTAGTTTTAATTTCAAGCTAATATATTAAATTTAATGTTTCCAACAAGCAAAGTACATTGATATATTTCAAATCCTAATTTAAATAGAATGGAAGGAGTTTCTTTTATTTTTGCTGATTATCACCCTTTTTTAGTGTCTTTCATTGCAATCCAATTCTCTTTATCAAAAAAGTCTTCCAAAAATAAAACATGCTTTTCTGAAACTTTATTTGCGGAACATTAGCCGATCAAAAGCATAATTAATCTGATTTGAAACAAATATTTACTTTCAGTATAAAATATCACAGAAATGCATTTTTTTTAACACTGTGTTAGCTGTTTGCTTATGTTAACACACTGATGGCATAAATTTTTATTGAATGTTGTTCTACGGTGAGTGCCTTTTGAATATACAGTAATATTAAAACATTAAGGAAATATTCTATATAATGTAATCTTTACTGCATTTTTTATACTTTCTGGTTTTAAATTTATTATAGACTAGCAGCATGGCCCGGCATTGCCCGTGCTTGATTCAAAAATAGTACAACTAATACAGCAATCGCTATAACTTGACTTAAAATATTTTTGCCCTTCCTTGCCTTTAGAGGAGTGCCCTTTGCCATGCTGATGTTGCTACATGCCTTACTTCTTGCCTATATCACACTGCCAATTTTTTCTAAGCTCTATAGTAAACATTAAATCTGTTACGAAAAAAGAACTAAACAAAATAAACACAATACGATCAGCTTTAAAAAAATGGAAAAAACATTTTTAAGGGTTGAGCGATTGTCGATTTGCACTCTCTTTTGTGGGTGCTCAGAGTTGAAACTTCACATGATGACTCCCAATGGCCTCTTCGTAAATCCGCTCGGTTTTCGCTAAAAAACAACATGCGGTTCAGACTCAATCTGGGCGTATCGGTTTTTGGGTTTTATCGATTTTCCGCGCTGTTTAGGGGTCCGTGGTCATGAAACTTCTGGACAACACTTCTAATGGTGGACTCTAAGAGGGTGTCAAATTTGGTTGAAATACGATCATTCCTTCTGTAAGCAGAATTTTTTCAATTATCGATTTTTTCAGAACCTGATTC
Organism: Acanthosepion pharaonis; assembly: GCA_903632075.3. Lineage (NCBI taxonomy): Eukaryota > Metazoa > Mollusca > Cephalopoda > Sepiida > Sepiidae > Acanthosepion > Acanthosepion pharaonis. The sequence continues at coordinate 705,705 of CAHIKZ030002018.1, forward strand.
CGAACTCAAAAATCGGGCTCCGTCATGTCCTCATGGCAGCCATTTGCAAACTTGTGTTGAAAACCACATCGAAATCGGGTGAGAAATGTGGCCTGGGTGAGGTAACAACGCCTACGACAGACACACAGACAGACAACATGAGAAATATAGATAGTAGATATCACTCTTATTTTCTGTTAATGTTGTGTATGATCAAACACATGTACAAAAAATGACACGTTTATACATAGAAATTTAAAATTCTTTTAAAAATATTGGTGTTTGATGATTTGTATTTTGATGTTTTATTGAATTTTAGATACTTTAGCTTTAAATTTATTATAGTTATCATGTTTATTTTCTGACAATACCATGTATGAACAATCCTATCTACCAAAACCAGCATGTTTATGCACATACAAAATATATATATATATATATATATATATATGTTTTTTTTAAATCTTGGTGTTTGATGATCTGTACTAAGCTTTTCCATTTATGATTAGCAAATATAGTTTTTGCTTAATAACAATATCATCTAAAAGGGTGAAGTTATTACAGAATTTTAAAAGATTTAAAACTTAATAAATTAATTTAATTAAAATTTTTTAAAAATTAAACAATTCTTGTAAAAATGCATTATGCATTGAAAAGTTGTTTTATTTAAGACAATAGTGTCCTTAATATATCTTATTTATAAAAGCATTAATTAAATAAGGTTATAGTTTTATTGCATTTTTTTTATTTTACGTTTCAGAGCAAATTTTTGGTAAATAGTTTTACTGTTTGACAAGAACAAATTGTCCTCATTTTCATTAATATAAATATGAAGAGGGTGGAATATTAATTTCTCAAAATTTCATACAATTAAGTGTGGTAACAGATGTAATGAAAAAAAACAAAACATTTTTTCCAGAATTTTCTAAAAAAAAAAAAAAAAAAAAAATGGAAAATAATTTAATTTATTTGTGAATAAATCCTGGAACTTTAATTAAAACTGACAATTGTTTTTTTTTTTCGCAAGAATCTCCAAAACAATGTTTTTTAAAATCAAAAAAGATGCTAAATTTCTAATACTAATCATTTGCCCACCCACTGACAAGAAAAACAAGATATTTAACCAAAATTACAACCATGCTACAAAGGATTAAAAAAATTAATAAAGTAATCAAAAAATACTTTGGTTTTTCCTCTTAATACTTGAAAATTTTGATGATTAAACTTTGATTTTTAACAAGTTTTGGGCCTTATTTTATCATGGTATGCTCATTTGTAGTGAATTTTTAGAGGTACATAGATTAAATATATCTTAAATCATCTAATATTCCTCAAATAAAATTTCAGAAAAGTATATTTTATTTTTGGAAGATTTTCTTTAATAAGTAGAATTACATAGAAATAGAAGGCTGAGAAAAATGTCACTGACCATCTACTTAAGCACACAGACACACAAAAAAAACTTCCAATGAATTCAAAGTAGTTATGTTCAATAATTTGCCAAAAAAACAGTATAGCATAATGAAAAAAGGCCCCAAACAAAGTTTTATCATGAAAAAGTTTGTTATTAATAAGAGGAAAGACCAAAGTATTTTTAATTATTTTTTTCAATTTTTTAATCCTTTCTTGCACATTTGAAATTTTGGTTGAAAATCTAGTTTTTTTTTTATGTCAGTGTTCATGTAATATTTAACATTATTTTAGCACTTCTTCAGTTAAAAAAATATATATTAATTTTGAAATTCCTGCAAAAATCAAATAATTGTCAGATTTTAATGAAACTATCAGAATGTATTCATAATGAATGAAACTTATTTAGAAATGTTTGTTTTTTTAGAAAATGATGTAAAAATAAATTTTTTTTACATGTTACCCCTCTCGTTACTTAATTTTATGAAAAGATGACTATGTGTATTTCTGTGATTTTTTTAATTAAATGCAGAATTTGAAGAATATAAATCACTGATATTTTTTGTAAATCAAAGAGCATTCCTACCCAAACTTTAGCCCTGAATTGTAAAATACAAAACCCAATAAAACTAAGATATTATCTGTCTATATTTCTGAGATGAGGTATTATGTACATTATTTACATTATTCAGATTATTGTCCTCATCTTTATTGCCATATTTATTACAATGTTTTGGCCGTTGTACTCCCCGGCCTTCTTCAGGTGTTTGTTGGTCCAAAATTGAACCCTTTATGAAGCACACTGGGGTAGACTGTTAAAGTTCCATTCTTGCCATGTTTAATGGATGTCAGTTATGTTATCTCCTGTTACACATGGCACAGTGGATAAAGGCGTTGGTTAGATCCAGTGACAGGACCCAAAGAGTGTGAGTTCAATACCCAGATAAGGCAGTGGAGAACTTTCAGAGGGAAATTAACAGGAGATAACTGACATGCATTAAACATGGTACGTGGAACTAGAACAGTAGTCTACCACAGTGAGTGAAATAAAGGGTTCAGTTTGACATTCCAACCACCTGAAGAAGTGATGTGATAAAGTTGTTAAATATTTTAAAATTAAGTTTGAAAATGTGTATCTCTAGAAATATTCTTATTAAAAGATCTATTCTTATTACAATCTATGAACCATTTATATTTTTAAAATGATTTTTTAATATGCCAAAAAATGTATTAAAAACGTTTCTAGAAAAATATGGAGACACAATTCAGAAATAATGTCATATTTTAAGAGTAGTTTCTCCTGATAGCGAGGATTTGGTCTCATAAATTGGATTGATTTAATTCTGGCTACCATGTTTTAAATTTCTCATCATTTTTTTTAAATATAATCAATTTTTTCTTTTTCAGCGAGAGACATCCTGCAATTATTAATTTTTTCTTTTTTTGATACCATTTTAGGGACAGAAACGGGGCAGGCTTTGGACACATCTCCATTAAAAAAAAGTACCTGAAAAATCAATAAAATATTAGACTTTTGAAAGTATTTAACTTTTAAGAATTACTTCATAGTTAAATAAGCTGGCTCACTTAAAATTCTAAAATACCGTCAATTCTGTCTTTCCGTTAGATAAACTGCCGACATCAGTTGTCAATACATTGATGTAAACATCAAGTCACACCTCGAAAACCCATCACAATGGTTAGACATGCTTCTTTTATTTCCAACAAAATTTTTCTGCTAAACAATTAAGTAATGTTTGTTTCCAATTACATTAAGTAAACTTTAAATTTTCTAATTTTCCTAAAATAACTTGAAAAAAATATAATTGAATTATACAAGATTTTTTAACGGAGAATTTCACTTTTGTTTATAAAGTTGTCAAAAATAGCTCATATGATCGATTTTTTTTATGTTAATTTTGAAGACTAAAAAAAAAAGATTTTTTTTAAAATTTCGGACGTGCCTGGAAGGATGTAAAAATTTTAAAAACTACTCAAAAATACTTTGGTCTTTAGACGATAAAAATTATTTAATCAAGCTTGGGCCTTTTTCATCAGGATATGAGGTATTTTTAAAAAAAAACAACAAGTATTGAACATGCCTAAAAACTAAAAAGTTTTTGAAATACAGTAAATCGCGTTTTAAGTGGAGGTCCGAGTTTATAAAAAAAAAAGTATTCCATTCTGCCATGAATAAAAACATATTTTCATTTTTTCTTTTTTGTTAACAGCAAAACACTAACAAACATCTTCCACGTACCTTTCAGGTCAGAACATTTCAGGAGAAAAAAACGGGTTGATTTCTTTGTTCTCAAACGATTTTGTTGGGGTTTTTCTCTGTAAACCTATCAAATTTTCTTATTGTTTAGTTTATGTAATAATGTCGAAGTTGAAATGAAAAACAAAGTAATTAAAAATGGAAAACAAAAAACGATGCAGACGTAAAATGACTTTTGTGAAAAAAAACGAATGAGATGACGTTTAAGTCTCACATGTGGTAAAAGTGATAACAAACAGTAACTAAGAAAGGCTTGCTCAAATTCAAATACTATATAGAAATTCAACAAATAAAACAATGAGTAAGATATATACAAGCAAAGGAAAAGAGTCGCAGTTCTTGCCAAAGATGCTTGGAGTATCAGATTGCATACGGGATATAGGTCTTTCTCTAGAAGGGCGTCCGAAACGGAAGTGGTCGGACGGAGACGGGTCAAAAAGCGTTCCTAAAAAAAAAGAAGGGGTAACAAAGGGAGATAAATAAAGGGATCTATGCTCATGCAGAACAAAACAAAAGTTGTTTTATCTCATTTTAACCATCTGTTCAAATTTATTAATAAATTAAGTTAATGTTATCATCAACCCGTTGGTTGTTTTGTATCTAATCAAACTCTTAGGCGACACTGGCTTGTGTCATATTAGCAAAACAATTTATTTAACTAGAAAAATTTAACAATATCTCTCAATAGATTGCACGGCAATATGGATGGATTATTCCAGTTTTCATCAATCAACAAAAAGATTATTTTTAAGGTCAGCATGAGATTTTGGTAAGCATGAATCTTCATACCCACAAAAAAAGCCGTTGTGCCAAAAGGACAGTTTTCCCATTGACACTGCTATTATTTTAACAATGTTCACTTCTCGGCAATCTCTATTTTTATAAAATGCAATGACGAGAATTGTAATAAAAACTAAACATAGGAAAGTGAATTTATACATTTTCTTTGTTCTCAAGAATTGACAACAAAAATAATAAAACTATTTATTTGTTAGATTGTTTATTTACAGTATTTATTATATCCTTTTATTACCATTCTAATCATCGCTTTATAAAAAAATAAATATTGTTGAGGAGTGAAGGTGGTTAAAATAGTAGCAGTGTCAATGGAAAAACAGTCCTTTTGTCACATCATTTTTTTTTTTGTGGAAATGAAGGTCCAAGTGAGATTTTTTCATAATAAAAATTGGATAATGTAGCAATTAAAAATAAGTACTTCCTTTTCAATTTGTACATACAATTTAAATATCTAAACACTTAAGTTCAATACTTTTTTCTTCACTGTCCAATACCGGATAATTATAATTATTTAAACCTTTTCACTAGAAATGCATGTGTTGATAATCCAGCAGCTACTACTTTTTGAGCTTTTGAGTATGCATGCAACAAAAACCTTGGAGTATACCTGCTGTAAATCCCAATAGGTGATCTTTCTTTTACTTTGTGCAAAGATTGGGATAGGACACTAAAATCAGCACCCCATTCAATAGACAAATATGACATAGACAATACACCACACCCACTCTTTAATTCGCCAACAGAGTGTAAATTGCAGAAGATGTCCGCTAGACATGCTTTTGAGCAATACTGAAAAGGCAAATGGCCACCTCCTTTCCACTTGTATTTATACACTGCAAGGGCAGATAACTCCGTCAACATCTATACACAGAATACTTCCAACTTTTCCTTTATTCTTCACAGTGGATCTTGAGAAGATTCTTCGAAATTTTCTCACCACAAAAAGTTCTTGATAGAATAAGAATTTCTATTTCATTTTGTTTCACTCCCATCTTTATCTATTTTCTCAGCGAATTCAAAAACATGAAACCATCTGAACTTCATGTGACAATCCCTAACCTAATAACAACAGTAGTGAAAAAAAAGAAAGGGAATTGTTTTCTATTTCTGGGATTTCAGTCAGTTGATAAAAGTCTTTCCATTTCCTGTATATCAAGACAGATTGAATAGAAAGGTATTGAGAGAGGGTATTTCTTAAGTTGTTGTCCTTTTATAGATAAAAGAATGTTATGAATTACCATTTCAGATGAGTAGAAAAAATGTGAATGAAAAGATTTCTTGTTGCTTTTAAGCAAAATTTATTGAAGAGCCAATTGAGTAGTTTAAAGATATTTTATATACTATGATTATACATCAAAATATGAAATGAGAGAGTTGCTAAAAAAATGATTTTAGTGGGTATAGTCAAACAATCGTGGAACTTCTGATACATTTCAAACAGAAATAGTTGGTTGCACTTATCAGTCATTCAAACAAAGGCTGTTTGTCTCGGGGGCTATCTGGAATGTTCAGACACATATCTTCTCTTGAGAGGCAGGCTTTCTCATTCAAAACTGGTTTGAGCACCATTCCCCGGAGGTAGCTAAAGATGTCTGTCACCTTTGATATCTTAGGCTACACTGACTTAGTGTTTGTAATCAATGGTGTACTGCCATGCTCTTTATTATTCCCCTAGCATTCAAATATTTCTGCAGAGAAAATAAAATTTTTGGGGGATACAAATCAGATTAGGGAAGATCAAGAACAAGGTCTTTTTGCCACACTTAAGGATTGTGCAAGGTTTATTAGTACTCAAACTATTTTGTTTTGTTTCTTGTAAATTATTTTTTGTGATGTAAATTCTCATTGGTGGTTTTAAATTATTATCTTTATCCACCAAAGACAAATTATATATGTGGGAACTAGTTGGGTCTTCAAAAAAACTGACGTATTATTGTAATTGTACCAATATGTCTTGGTATAAGGAATATTGTAGATTGTTTGGGTCAGTGATTGTGGCTAGCTAATATACAGTTTTACAGTTACATATATAATACAGTTTGAAGACCAGTTTGGATAATTTTTATTTAATATAAAATTTTTTACTTTTTTTTTGTTACATTGGCCATCTCAAATTTATAAACACAGTTAAAGTGCATGTCAAAACATAATTTACATATCTCTCTATGATTTTGAGTATTTAATGCATCTTTTTGCCACAATTAAGGATTGTGCAGGGCCTATTAGTACTCAAACTATTTTGTTTTGTTTCCAGTAAATAGATATTTTTTGTATTGTAAATTATCATTGGTGGTTTTAAATTATTATCTTTATTCCCCAAAGACAAATTATATATACATAGGAAAAAGTTGGGACTTTAAAAAAAAGAAACAAAACAAAAAAAACAAAAAACTGACATATTATTGAGATTGTACCAAGAGTATGTCTTTGTATAAGGACTATTATAGATTGTTTGGGTCAGTGATTGTGGCTAGCTAAGTTAAAGATAATACAATTTGAAGACCAACTTTCCCTCATCACTTTGCCAGTAAAATTAAGAAGTTACATCTGGATAATTTTTATTTAATATAAAATTCTTTTTACGTTTTTTTTCTTGTTACACTGGCCATCTCAAATTTATCAACACAATTAAAGTGCCTGTCAAAAGATAATTTACCCATCTCTCTATGCTTTTGAATATTTAATACATAGGTGGGTGGTGGGAAATTTTTCCATGTAAATTTGGGCAATCACACAAAAAAAGACCTTACACTGTATACCTTTATCCTTTTGAGAGTGATACAGGCAAATATCCTAACTGACTGATATTACAAAATGGTGATTCCCTCAAGGTAGTGGTACCAAATCTCAAGGAAAGGTCAGGATATGTGTAGACACTAATAACTAAACAAGTGTGTGAAATGCAAGTTTCATGTGCTACCAATGGTTGACACCCTATATGCACTGCTAGGGGAAGTAAAGAATTTGAGCAAGTTAGACATCAATAGCAAATTCCACTTTCACCAACATCTTGCACTCTGATGATCTTCATCATCCCATTCAGAATACACCAATTTACCAGCCTCCCATTTAAGATCTCATCAGCCAGTGAAATATGCCAGTAATACATAACGGATGCTAGGGATGCAAGACATAATGACATGCAGGATGATGTACTAGTCCATGGCAGGAACCAACAGGAGGAAGACAACCAGCTGAGAAACACACTCAATCCACATAGCTGGCATCACATTTAAGCCCCAAAAGTGTAAAATATCAAAAATGTCACTCAACAAGCTGAGACATATACTCAGTGCCGATAGCCTTTGACCAGTGTTTCCTCATTTACCAGAAACAGAATTGTAAACCAAATGGGAAGGGTTATTCCTAACCTAGTGGACATAACCAAACCACTGCAAGACTTGTTGTGCCAGAAACATGCCTTCATTTGGGAAAGTGCACAAAAATGGGCATTGTTGGATTACTGTCCCCTAACATAATCATAGGTGACGAGATATTGATTTACCGCCAACTCTTGATAATCACAGGCGGCACAAGTTTTGAAATCCGTTTCCTCTTGACTTTTTGCCTTTGGCAGTGAAAAGACTTTCTCTTCTCATTTTGTTCGCAATGTGAGTACCCAACAGACACATACTAAAGGTTCCTTTGAATGAATCACAACTGTAACTTCATTTTTCAGTTTGTATCATGTTAGTTTAAGATATTTATGTGTTTGTTTAAATACCATGTTTTTGGCAGGTTGTTTAGCCCTGGACTCACATGAGTCCACCAAAATTGTTTGTGGGACGAATGTACCAAGATCCATTCAGTATTATTGAAAAGATGTCCACACCTTGCAACAATTGTGGTGATTCATGCAACTGCATTCAGCTCCATCAAAAGTACACTATTTGGCCCCTGTATTATAATTGTACAGCTTGTCAATGGAGACAATATTTTTTGCAACTGTTTCATCACACAGCCTTTGTGCACTGACATGAAAATGCACCCTATTTGCCTATGTCACATATCAGAGAATAAAACCTACTATGCACAAATTGAAAAAGGGGCACTAGTGACATGGTTATGTGAATGGTTCTCGGACTACTACTATGGTTAGACTTTACAAAAGAACCTGATCATAAGCTGCTAAGTAACAAAGACAAAAAAGATCTGGCAGCTAGAATTCAACATTTCCACAGGAGCTGAATGAGGAACAACCATACAATCTGCTACAGTCCCAATAAAGAATTATACACAGATGCCTTGTCCAGAGATGCATCCACGAAATGGTCCAATCGGACATGACAAGAACATCAAGAAACAGAAGCATTTATACATGCCATCATGGAATCCCTACCAGCAACCAAAAGATGCTTCAAAGAGCTGAAAGAGGCCAACAGAATTGATGAGATATGCAACTGCATCTTGAAATATAAGAAAAATGATTGAGCCCAGTGGTAGTGAAACCATACTAGACACACTGCAGCATCACCTATAAGAATGAGCTGCTGGTGTATGGCATTTGTATTCTCTTTTCTCTGTCATCGGAATTGGCCATGATTGATAAAATCCAGTCATCAAGCAATCATTGGATGTCCTCAAAGAGCCTGTCAATCAATATGGTGACATCCATTATTCAGTCATATTGAAAGTACAACAAAGAGCTATACATCTTGCTGTAGACAGAAGTACTAACCAGCTGAATCATTTCTGCAACCATGTTTTGACATTAAAAAAATGAAGAGGAAGATAAAGTGTTAATTGAGATGAAGATGGTGGACTGCAATCCTCTTTATTATTCACATAATGTTTTGCACTAGACGGAAGTACTAACCAGGTAAATCACTTCTGAGAACATTAAATAAATGAACAGGAATACGTGTTAGTAGATTTGGGTGAAGATGGTGGACTGTTATTCTCTTTATTATTCCCTTAGGGTCTGACGTCATTCAAGGGGTATCACTCTTGTTGCTACAAATTATGTGCTGATAGCAACATGTTATTATGTGTTTAAATTTTCTTCTTCGGGCATTTTTATAAATTTATGAGAGAAAAATGACATCTTTCTTGGTAGATCTTCTATTATGTACGATAATTAACAATAAAAATGATAAAAACAAAGGAACACATAGGAAGACTATAAAAATTTAAATGATAAATAAAAAAGAAATATAAAATTATATAAAAATAATTAAAGGGTTAATAAAAGACATAATACAATAGTCTAGATTTGTTTCTTACACTTTCTTTTGGGGAGGTTTTTTTTACAAAAATATTTATTAAGAGAAGAATATTATAGTCACATATTCTTTAAATGATAAAGGAACTGTTATAATGAAGCCAGAGAGTCTATAAAAAATGTTTTAAATAACATTTGTGCTGATAATTTTGTACACAATGTACATTGTTCGGACTATAGTCCTCATCTTTGTTGCCATATTTATTACAATGTTTCGGCTGTTGTACGCTCCAGCTTTATTCAGGTGGTTGGAATGTCAAACTGAACCTTTTATTTCCCCTCGCTGGTGTAGACTGTTCTAGTTCCACATGCCATGTCTAATGGATGTCAGTTATCGCCTGTTAATTTCCCTCTCCAAGTTTGCCACCACCTTAACCCGGTATTGAACTCACACTCATTTGGTCCTGTCACTGGACCTAACTAATGCCTCAAGGACACATGGCACAGTGGATAAAGGCGTTAGTTAGATCCAGTGACAGGACCCAAGGAGTGTGAGTTGAAGACTGGTTTAAGGCGGTGGAGAACTTAGAGGGGAAAATTAACAGGAAGTAACTGATAACTGACATTCATTAGACATGGCACATGGAACTAGAACAGTCTAACCCAGCGAGCAAAATAAAGGGTTCAGTTCAACAATCCAACAACCTGAAGAAGGCTGGAGTGTAAACCGGCCAAAATGTTATAAATATGGCAATGAAGATGAGGATGACAATCTGAAAAATGTAAATAGTGTACATAATACCTCATCTCAGAAATATAGACAGATACTGAAAACTTGGTATGTGTAAGGCTCAAGTTGATAGAAAAATACCATCAAAATGAAGCCAGATGTTGTAATTTAAAAAAAAGAGACATGCATAAAATTCAATTTTCATGAAATTGTAAAAAGAGATGCTCAAGTCTTATGGTCTGAAAATCCATCAAAATAAAGTTTATGAACAGGCATGCTTTAAAGACATACATTTTCTGTTTTTTTTTTTTTTTAACCAATGGGGAAAGTTAAACCCATATTATTTTCAAATCTGGTTTCAATTTGGAGCCATTTGTGGCTATTTGATGACCCTGTTATTGTAACCACTGGTTCTTCAAATGATATGACCATGAAAATGCAGTTCCAGAAATTTCACAACAGTACAGTTTCTCTCCTGTGTTTTCACATATGACACTTCAAATTATCAGGTCATCCCATAAGTTGTCCGAATTTTGAATAAAGAAAACAAGTGACCAAATGTTACATTTAATTACAGATTCAATCAACAATGTATTTTCCCTGATTATCTATGACTTCCTTCCATCTATTAACAAGCTTTCTAATTCTATTACTGTAAAATTCTCTTGGCTTTGAATCGAAGAACTCACAAATGTCAGTTTTAACCTCTTCCTGTGTTACAAAAGCTGTTTCTTCCAAATGATTCTGTAAGCTACGAAACAAATGGTAGTCTAAAGGAGCAAGATCAGGAGAATAAGGTGGATGAGGAATTTTCTCCCAACCAAGTTCTTCGAACTTTTGTGACGTGATTCTTGCTGTGTGGGGTCGCGCATTGTCCTGATGAAACATCACCTCTTTTCGATTCACTAGAGCAGCTCTTTTTTTCCTCAGTTTGGTTCAAACACTCTAATTGCTGACAGTATATTTGAGCATTAATTGTTGCATTAGGTGGTAAGAATTTAATGTGGAGTATTCCTTGGCGATCCCACCAGATTGAAAGAAGAACTTTTGCCCATGAAGTTCCATTCTTGGCTGTGGCTGGGGTCCTTCCCCTTTACCAAGCCACTGTCTATAACACTTAACATTTCAATAAAAGATCCATTTTTCATTGCCAGTCACAAGTCTATCCAAAAAAGGTGAAACAAGTTGGTGAGAATGGAGAGAAGAGCAGATGTCAACTCCAGATTTGAGGTTGTTTTCAGGCAATTAATGAGGCACCCATTTTCCAAGTTTAGGAACTTTTCCAAGTTGTTGAAGATGACGATGAACAGTTGTATGGTTTGAACTGAGAACCACTGCCAATTTCTCAACTGATAAAGCAGGATTTTCTTCAAGGGCTGCTTCAAGAAGCTTTTCATCAAACTTAACTGGACGTCCGGTTCGCTCTTCATCTTCAAGGGTGAAATCTCCACCTCTGAATTTTGCAAACCATCTTCTGCAAGTTCTTTCATTCACACATTCCTCTCCATAAACTGATTGAATGTTTCTAGCCGCTTCAGCTGCTGAGTTTCCTTTCTTGAACTCATAAAGCATTATGTGCCTCAAATGAACCTTGGGTGTTTCCATGTTAGCAGGGTTTTAATCAAACAAAATTTAATTTTATTGTTCTCTGAAATAAAATTTGATCAGTTTAAATGCATCTAAACATAAAAATAATGTTCAGCTCCATTAGACATTATAAAATACTCTTTAAATTTCGTTCATTTTAACAAAAAGTTAAAATTCGGAGAGAACTTATAAGATGACCTGATAGATGTCAGTGAAAATGCAGACTCACAAACCTCTTAAGAATCTAGTTTCTCTCCAGTCAGTGATTGCATGTTGTCCATCAATTTAAATGTCTATGAGTGTGCAGTGTCACAAATTTCACAGGAAAATGGTTTCTCTCCAGTGTGTTTGCATATAGCGCAATAAATTTAAGTATTAGATTATGCAAATTTAAAAATATTGTCCTCTCTCTAATATTTACTCATATGTAACAATTTTTTTTATAAAGAAGAAAAACCACTCATTTCAATGTATATGGTTTCACACCAGTTAATATTCACTGTGCTGCTTTTGGCAATACATATACACAACTTTTACATGAAGATTGCAACATGATCTTTACTTGATGAAAAAAGTTCCAAGTCTTTTCTTTCCTTTAAATTCCAAATAATAAGTTTTTAAAAGTATCATGATTTTCTGTTCAGCCCAAATTCCTGTGAAAAAAAGGTAATGAAACATATTTTAATAGAGACATGCAGTATTTTTGTTTTATCGTAAGTTATAAGAATCAGTATGTTTGTATCAAACTCGTAATTATTAGTTCATTGATAGATCAACACAAAAAAATTAAACTTACATAAAACTTCATTTTATTAGTCAATATTAACAAATTCTGATAAATAAAATCAATTTTAATGAACTATGTAGAACCAGAGATATTTTTAAATGATAGCATGGAAAGTTGTTTACTTTCACATAATCATTTTCTGAAATAAACAATTCTTTTAGAGATTTTTATTTCTACTATTAACCAAACACTATTTTGGTAAAATACATGACAACAACATTATTTAAATTATGATGTACATAAGGCCATTTAATATAATAAAAAGAACATTCATTTAGGCATGAATCTTGAAATGAGGCAAAAGACAATGACATCATACAAAAAACATTCAATTTAAAGCATAAAGTTCAAATGAATATTTTTTCTTTAAAGAAAAGAGTATGAGGAATTAATTTAAAATATCATGTCATAAACTATGTTTGGCCTATCACCAGATGTATAAATCAAGATGATGATATTAATGTGTTAATTGTTTGTTGATAGGAAGGAAAGTGCATTGTGGTGTAATGGATATCAGCTTAAAATGAGAAATTGGAGAGCCGAGGTTATTACAATCAAAGTGCAAATACCTTTGTGAAATGTATGAATGAATCCCCCCCACCCCCACCCTCAACTATAGGCTGAATAACAGGACAGACTGAGTCCTACAGCTCTGGTTGGCAGTCAGTCAATCACAGAAAGAAATGCCAGCCTAGAGCAGGATTAATTTTCTGCCTAGTCAGTTATAATTTGAAAGAGATATAATCGCCCAATCGTGTCTCACATATGACACTTTACTAAATAAGGAAAAAATCTTTGTCCTCCTATGACAATTCTTATATAAAATCAATTTGTATTCACCCTATACAACCACAGATATTTTTCAAAGTGATATTGGGAAATATATGAATCCATCTCTTCTCCCCACCCCCATCACAAACTATGGGGTGAAGAGTAGGACAGACTGAGTTCTACAGCTTTGGCTGACAGCCAGTCCATCACAGAAAGAAATGGCAGCCCAGTGCAGGATAAATTTTTTACCTAGTCAGTCATGACTTGAAAGAGACATTATCGCACATTTTTGTATCACATATGACCCTTCACTAAGGAAAAAAATCTTTGTCCTCCTAAGACAATTCTGATATATAATCAAATTAGATTCACCTTATAGAACCACAGATATTTTTCAAAGTGATGGTACATATATTTACATTCCAACAACTTTTCATAGTATCACATTCAAAAATATCTCTGGTTCTATATGTTTTGATAAAAGTTAAATACAATTTCTCAAGAGATGTCTTCAAATTTGAAAAACTCAATGAGGTTAGGATATTACGATTAAATTATTTCCATGAAGTAATCACATTAACTATTATTTAAGAAAATAGCAAAAAATAACTTTCTGGTGCATAATATTTTATATGTCAATAACTTATCAAATAAATAATTCTACAGGATCTATGCAAAGAGTGATTGATATTGGGGAGAAATCTCCATAGAAATTTTGCCCCCTTCTATATTTGCCCCCTTCAGATAGCAGCATTGGCTACTTTTGGCTTAAGTAGGCCGAAACTTTCAAAATTTATAGGAGGATCAAATCAATCATTATCAGAAAATAAGGAAATTTAAAGCCAGAACGTATCTTAAATTCAAGAAACATTTATTTTAATTACAGAGAAAATATTTGTATTTTTCATACTTTCTGGCTTTAAATTCATTATTGTTATCAATCTTATTTTCTGATAACAATCTCTACAAAAATCATCATGCCCATACTATCATACTCAAAAAAAAAAATTAAAAATTCTTTCAAAAATATTGGTCTTTGATGATCTGTACTAAGCTTTTCCATTGATGATTAGTAAAAATACAGTTTTTTTTACTTAATAATAGGGTGTAGTTCATACAGGATTTTAAAAGGTTTAAGTTAAAATTTAATAAATTATTCTAATTAAAATTAAAAAAAATGAAAACAATTCCTGTAAAAATTGCGCTAATAATCTGTTATTTTAGAAAAAAAAAAAAATCCTTCGAGTCAATTTGAAGTTTTTGTTTTTGAAATTGAGCGAAGTATTTTGCTTATTGGAGATATTTGATCTATTAATTAGCTTGAAATTAAAACTAAAATAAAAGCTTCAAGAAAAAATTTTTCATTTTTTTTAAAACCTTCGGATTTTCAGTGGAGGTCCAAGTTTCTGTTTATATTTTAAAAATCAAAATGGAATTTATTTTCATTTTTTCTTTTGGTAACAATAAAACACTAACAAATATTGAATAAAAAAATAGTGAGGCATGTCAGAAAATAATAATGATTTCGTTTTTTATCAAAATTATTTGTATTCTTCCACGTACCTTTCAAGGCCAGAAAATTTAAGGAGAAAAACAAAACGAGATGATTTCTTTGTTCGTAAATGATTTTGTAGGGTTTTCTCTCTAAAACTATCGAATTTTCCTATTGTTCGTTTTAGTTTATGTAAAAATGTCGACGTTAAAATAAAAATATAACGAAAGAATTAAATGGAAAACACGACAGAAACGTAAAATTACTGTTGTGAAAATATTTTGCATAATAAAAACAATAATAACGTAAACTGAAAAGAAAAAAAAAATTAAGCGGTGTTAGATAAGATTTGGTTCCTTCAGTTTAATAGTAAAGAACTTGGTCACATTCCTAGATAAGATAAAAAATATCCCTATAATCAAGGAATATTTTGTTATTTTCTATATTTTTGAGAACGATCATTAACGTTTAAATATTTCTGCAGAGGAAATAACATTTTTTTTTAAATATAAATCAGATAGGAGAAAATGAAGAACAATTTTGCCAAGAGAATTTTGCCAGTTAACTGATTCTTCTGCCAAAATTAG
This sequence comes from Acanthosepion pharaonis, assembly GCA_903632075.3. Taxonomy (NCBI): domain Eukaryota; kingdom Metazoa; phylum Mollusca; class Cephalopoda; order Sepiida; family Sepiidae; genus Acanthosepion; species Acanthosepion pharaonis. The sequence continues at coordinate 721,285 of CAHIKZ030002018.1, forward strand.
AGAATACGGGTGGTGGGGAGCTTTTATTGCTCATATTTTGTTTTGTTTCTTAAACAGATATTGTTTGCGTTGTAAATCCTCACAGGTGTTTAAATTTTTAAAATTGCTAGTTTTATTCCCCACAGACAAATTGATATGGTGATTAATTAGGATTTCATAAAAACTGGGGCATTAATTATAGTGATGTTTTTTTAGCATCCTGCTAACACTTTTTTTTTTTTTTCAATACCAATTTTTGTACAAATCTGTGAAAAAAGCGGATCACAGAGATTACCCACCTTCATACATATTTTCAGAAAACTTCGGCTTCTGATTGGTCATTTAATATTTAAATTATGCCTGAATATCAATGTTGATTTCTGTGCAAAAAGCGGATGACAGAGCTTATTCAGCTTTATGCATATTTTCAAAAAGCCTCAACTTCTGGTTGGTCACTTAATATTTTTAAATCATGTTCGAATAACATCGACCTAGTTCTTGACCTGACTAAAAAAAAAAAATTCCGCCCAAAATCTGTCAATGGTTTTCAAGCTTGTCACATGATTACTATGATTATAAGTACCAGACACAAGTTCGTTTTCTTCCTCTTCCTTGATTTCCTTCGTTACTAAAATGTAGTAGTAATAGTAATCATGTCTCAACCACTTGCGGTCAGACGCATATTCAAGCATGGATGTACGTACAAAACTCTCCAAACTACATTACAAACATACAAAACTTTTCAAACTTCATTACGAACAATACAAACTTAATGACAAGCAACGGAAACTTAATTACAAACATTACGGAACATTCACTTCTTCAACCCTTCTGAAGCTAAGAGTTTACTCAACATATTCTCAGCTTTATAATACTTTCAACTCTCTAACAGCGAACATTTTGAACGACAAGTTCATTCAACTTCTATGAGCTCAGATAAAAAAAATATTTTATTAGTAAAAACTTTAATTCACTCAAAGGGACCAACAAAAATAGTCACCCCTATGCTTGTACATCATTATACAAATTAACAAATATAAATATTAATCTGGTTCTGTCTATATTTCTGAGATGAGGTATTACATACATTATTTACATTATTCAGACTATTGTCCTCATCTTTGTCGCCATATTTATCACAACGTTTCGGCCATTGTACACTCCAGCCTTCTTCAGGTGGTTGGAATTTCGAACTGAACTCTTTATTTCGCTCACCGGGATAGACTGTTCTAGTTCCACGCGCCATGTTTGATGGATGTCAGTTATCAGTTATCTCCTGCTAATTTCCCTTTGAAAGTTCTCCACCGCCTTAACCGGGTATTGAACTCACACTCTGTGGGTCCTTTCACTGGATTTAACCAACGCCTTTATCCACTGTGCCATGTGTCATACCCAGATGTCCTCCTGTTTTTTTTTTGTTACATTGGCCATCTCAAATTCATCAAAGTGCATGTCAAAACACAATTTACATATCTCTCTATGATTTTGAGTATTTAATGCATAGTGTAATGTCTTTTTTGAGCCATTGTCCACATTCACATGGAAATATTTTCCACCACCCACCCATGTTTTTCCTTCTTGTTTCTCTTGTTGCTTTTGCGTTTCCTTATGCATTTGTAAATTTTTGGTGGGAATACAAATCAGATTAGGGAAGATGAAGAACAATTTTGCCAGGTCTTTTTGCCACAATTAAGGATTGTGCAAGGCCTATTAGTACTCAAACCATTTTGTTTTGTTTCTAGTAAATAGATATGTTTTGTATTGTAAATTCTCATTAGTGGTTTTTATCTTTATTCCCCAAAGACAAATTATATATATGCGAACAAGTTGGTACTTTAAAAAAAAGAAAAAAGAAACAAAACAAAAAAAAAACAAAAAACTGACGTATTATTGAGATTGTACCAAGAATATGTCTTGGTATAAAGAATATTGTAGATTGTTTGGGTCAGTTATTGTGGCTAGCTAAGTTAAAGATAATACAATTTGAAGACCAACTTTCCCTCATCACTTTGCCAGTAAAATTAAGAAGTTATATCTGGATAATTTTTATTTAATATAAAATTCTTTTTACGTTTTTTTTTTTGTTACACTGGCCATTATAAATTTATCAACACAATTCAAGTGCCTGTCAAAAGATGATTTACCCATATCTCTATGCTTTTGGGTATTTAATACATAGGTGGGTGGTGGGAAATTTTTCCATGTGAATTTGGGCAATCACACACACAAAAAAAGACCTTACACCGTATACCTTTATCATTTTGAAAATGATACAGGCAAATATCCAGAGGATGGAAAAATGTAAAAAAAAAAAGAAAAAAAGTTGTATGTCCCCAATGTAGTAGTACCAAATCTCAAGGAAAGCTCAAGATACGTGTAGATCGTCCAAACTAAAGAAGTATGTTGAATGCAAGTTTTATGTGCTATCAATGGCTGCTCCCCTATGCACTCAGCTAGAGGAAGTAAGGTAATGAGCAAGTTAGATGTCAATTGCGTATATTGGCAAATTCCAATTTTACCAACATCTTGCCCACTGATGACCTTTCATCACCTCGTTCAGAATACATTTATTTAACCGCCTCCCTTTTAGGATCTTATCTGCCAGTGAAATCTACCAGAAATACAGGTCACAGATGCTAGAGACGTGGTGACATTCAGTATGATGTACTAGTCCGTGGCAAGGAGCAACAGGAGCACGACAACTGGCCAAGATACACACTCAATCCACATAGCTGGCATCACATTTAAGCCCCAAAAGTGTAAGATATCAAAAATGTCACTCAACTTTCTGGGACGCATACTCAGTGCCAATTGTCTTTGACCAGACCCAGTCAGAGTTACTAATGTTTCACACTTACCAGAACTGAATGTCACTAATTCCTGGGAATTGTAAACGAAATTTGTTATATTCCAAAAAATATGCGTTCTTTTGGGAAAGTGCACAAAATAAGGTATTGTCGGATTTCCGCCCCCTGGACATGATCACAGGTGGTGAGATATTTGAAAGCCATTTCCTCTTTCCTTTTTGCCTTTGGCAGTGACAAGATTTCCTCTTCTCATTCGATATAGGTGGGTGGTGGGAAATTTTTCCATGTTTGTATCATGTTAGTTTAAGTTTGTGTTTGCTTAAATTCCATGTTTTTGGCAGTTTATCTTTCGACTCACATGAGTCCACCATAATTGTTTGTGGGATGAATGTACCAAGATCCATTCAGTATTATTGAAAAGATGTCCACACCTTGCAACAATTGTGGTGATTCATGCAACTGCATTCAGCTCCATCAAAAGTACGCTATTTGGCCCCTGTATTATAATTGTACAGCTTGTCAATGGAGACAATATTTTTTGCAACTGTTTCATCATGCAGCCTTTGTGCACTGACATGAAAATTCACCCTATTTGCCTATGTTACATATCAGAATAAAACCTGCTATGCACAAATTGAAAAAGGGGGGCACTAGTGACATGGTTAGGTGAATCGTTCTCGGACTACTACTATGGTTAGACTTTACAAAAGAACCTGATCATAATTTGCTAAGCAACAAAGACAACAACGATCTGGCAGCTAGAATACAGCATTTCCACAGGAGCCGAATGAAGAACAACTATACAGTCTGCTATGGTCCCAGTAAAGAATTATACACAGACGCCTTGTCCAGAGATGCATCCATGAAATAGTCCAATTGGACATGACAAGAACATCAAGAAACAGAAGCATTCATACAAGCCATCATGTCACAGAACTCATGAGATATGCAACTGCATCTTGAAATATAAGAAAAATGATTGAGCCCAGTGGTAGTGAAACCATACTAGACACACTGCAGCATCACCTATAAGAATGAGCTGCTGGTGTATGGCATTTGTATTCTCTTTTCTCTGTCATCGGAATTGGCCATGATTGATGAAATCCAGTCACCAAGCAATCAATGGATGTCCTCAAAGAGCCTGTCAATCAATATGGTGACATCCATTATTCAGTCATATTGAAAGTAGAAAAAAGAGCTATACATCTTGCTGTAGACAGAAGTACTAACCAGCTGAATCATTTCTGCAACCATGTTTTGACATTAAAAAAATGAAGAGGAAGATAAAGTGTTAATTGGGATGAAGATGGTGGACTGCAATCCTCTTTATTATTCACATAATGTTTTGCACTAGACGGAAGTACCAACCAAGTAAATCACTTCTGAGAACATTAAATAAATGAACAGGAATGTGTGTTAGTAGATTTGAGTGAAGATGGTGGACTGTCATTCCCTTTCTTATTCCCCTAGGGTCTGACGTCATTCAAGGGATATCACTCTTGTTGCTACAAATTATGTGCTGATAGTAACATGTGATTATATGTTTAAACTTTCTTCTTTGGGCATTTTTATAAATTTATGAGAGAAAATCATGTCTTTCTTGGTAGATCTTCTATTATCACAATGTAAAATAATTAACAATAAAAGTGATAAAAACAAAGGAACACATAGGAAGACTATAAAAATTTAAATGATAAATAAAAAAGAAATGTAAAATTATATAAAAATAATTGAAGGGTTAATAAAAGAAATAATACAATAGTCTAGACTTGTTTCTTACACATTCTTTTGAGGAGGGTGTGTGTTCTACAAAAATATTTATTAAGAGAAGAAAGTTACAGTCACATATTCTTTAAATGGTAACGGAACTGTTATAATGAAGCCAGAGAGTCTATAAAAAATGGCTTAAATAAAATTTGTGCTGATAATTTTGTACACTATTTACATTGTTCAGACTATAGTCCTCATCTTTGTTGCCATATTTATTACAATGTTTCGGCCGTTGTAGCTCCGGTCTTCTTCAGGTGGTGGAATGTCGAACTGAAAATTTTATTTCCCCTTGCCAAAAAAAAAAAGTGAAGTTTTGTGGAAATCGGTTGAAAAATGTAGGAAATCCGATCCCATATATAAACGAACACACCCACACACAAACAACCAACCTGGGTTTTATAATAAGTATAACTCGATAACTCGATATTAATAAGTATAACTCGATATGAGTTGTCCCCCTTTCATTAATGCCCTTTTAATCGTGTTTTCAAATTGATTTTGTGCAAAAACAATTGTGTTTTTCCAATTTTAGGCACTGTCAGAACCACCTCAAGGTAATTTTACATAGTCCTGTGAAGTTTTGTTGAAATCGGTTGAAAAATGTAGGAAATCCGATCCAATATATAAACGTACAGACACACACACACACACAACCTGGGTTTTATAATAAGTAAGATGTTGCAGAGGCTGCACAAGACACTTGCACTGGTCCTGTTACTGAGAATATACTGAGTATACATGCATTGAAGTATTGAAGACATTTAAAATGATAAGTGGAATTAAACTCTTAAATACCAGACTCAAGTAAAATTTAACTAAAATCAGGTATCCCAAAGCAAGATTTCATTTTCAGTATCTCCAAAACTCTTTCAATGCAATAGAGAGCTTGACAAAACATGGTGCTAAATCTTAGTAGATCAAATAATCTCTGAATTATAATTCCTATAAAGAACAGGGGAGACTGGGTTCTTTAGCTTTCATGCACCAATTGGTCTAAAAACACTAACACAATCTGAAGATGCACACTAAGGTGTATAATATTTTTGAGAAGTCTGACATGTGGAATCAACCAGAGCTCCTCTTTATCAACATTAGTAGCATCATGTTATTGATTAAACCCCTTTGAAAAAGTGTGAATTTTTCTCCAGTCAGTAGTTAAATAGCTAGGGAGATTGTTTTGTAAGCAAATAAAAAACATTAAAAATTATTTTTAAAACATTTGTCAATATTAAATAGTAATGAGCTTTTCTATTTATGATTAATAAATTAGAATAATCTAAATTTTATTTATAAAAGCAATTAATTTTTTTTCTAAGTGAATACTGTCTTAGTTTTATTTCATTTTTTATTTGACAATTCAAAATAGATATTCTGTAACTTTGATGATTTAAATTATCTCTTGACTAGTACTTATAAGTCTAGTAACTTCCAAAGAAAAGTGATACCTAAGGTTAAAAAGATTTTTTATAAATGTAAAATCTTTCTTCAAACTTTCATTTTAGTTTTAATTTCAAGTTGATAGATTAAATTTAATATTTCCAATGAAAAAATAGTTTACTGTATTTAAAAACTAATTTAAATTGATTGGAATCAGTTTTTGTTTTGAAATTAGTAATGAATTGAATTATGGAGAATAGTTGCAAATGATTTAGTAAATTTGGTTTTGTTACAAATGCAGATTTTCAAAATTTGAATAGATATGTTTTCTATCCTGTGTGTGTTAGCATGTGGCGCTTCAAATATGACTTCTGGGAAAATGCAGATCGACAAACTTCACAAGAATATGGTTTCTCTCCAGTGTGTATTCGCATATGCCGCACCAAATGTGAGTTATTTGCAAATGCAGATTGACAAACTTCACATGAATATGGTTTCTCTCCAGTGTGTGTTCGTATATGGCGCTCCAAATGTGGCTTATATGCAAATGCAGAGCCACAAACTTCACAAGAATATGGTTTCTCTCCTGTATGTGTTCGCATATGATCATTCAAGGAAGACCTCATTGAAAATGCAGATTCACAAATTTTACAGGCATATGGTTTCTCTCCAGTGTGTGTTCGGATATGATACTTCAAAGATGACTTCTGGGAAAATGCAGATCCACAAACTGTACAAGAATATGGTTTCTCTAATGTGTGAGTTCGCATATGGCACTTAAGACTAGTGCTTGCTGAAAATGCAAATCCACAAACTTCACAAGAATATGGTTTCTCTCCAGTGTGTGTTCGCATATGGCGCTCCAAATGGGACTTCCGTGAAAATGCAGATCCACAAACTTCACAAGAATATGGTCTGTCTCCTCTTTGTTTCCGCATATTACCATCCAAAGGAGAATTCATTATAAATGCAGATCTACAAATTTCACAAGTGTATGATTTCTCTCCAGTGTATGTCTGTTTATCGCACTTCAAAGATGACTTCTGGGGAAAATGCAAATCCGAAAACTGTATCAAATTAGGGTTTTTCTAGGGTGTATGTTTGCATATGTCGCTTAAAACTTGAGCTTGCTAAAAATGCAGATCCAGAAAATTCACAAGAAAATTTTTTTTCTTCTGTGTTTTTCCATATGTTACACAAAATCTTAGTCATTAAAAAGATCTGCACAATTTACAATATGGTTTCTGTCAAGTGTGTGTGTATGCTTCTTCAAATGATATGACCATGAAAATGCAGTTCCAGAAATTTCACAACAGTACAATTTCTCTCCTGTGTTTTCACATATGGCACTTCAAATTAGATGTCAGTGAAAATGCAGACTCACAAACCTCTTAAGAATCTAGTTTCTCTCCAGTCAGTGATTGCATGTTGTTCATCAATTTAAATGTCTATGAGTGGGCAGTGTCACAAATTTCACAGGAAAATGGTTTCTCTCCAGCATGTTTGAATAAAGCACAATAAATTTAAGTATTAGATTATGCAAATTTAAAAATATTGTCCTCTCTCTAATATTTACTCATATGTAACAGTTTTTTTTATAAAGAAGAATAACCACTCATTTCAATGTATATGGTTTCACACCAGTTAATATTCACTGTGCTGCTTTTAGCAATACATATACACACCTTTTACATGTAGATTGCAACATGATCTTTACTTGATGAAAAATTCCAAGTCTTTTCTTTCATTTAAATTCCAAATAAGTTTTTAAAAGTATCATGATTTTCTGTTCAACCCAAATTCCTGTGAAAAAAAGTAATAAAACATATTTTAATAGAGACATGCAGTATTTTTGTTTTATCGTAAGTTATAAGAATCAATATGTATGTATCAAACTGGTAATTATTAGTTCATTGATAGATCAACACAAAAAATTAAACTTACATAAAACCTCATTTGATTAGTCAATATCAGGAAATTCTGATATATAAAATCAATTTTAATAAACTATGTAGAACCAGAGATATTTTTAAATGATAGCATGGAAAGTTGTTTACCTTCACATAACCATTTTCTGAAATATACAATTCTTTTAGAGATTTTTCTTTCTACTATTAACCAAACACTATTTTGGTAAAATACATGACAACAACAGTATTTAAATTATGATGTAAGTAAGGCCATTTAATATAATAAAAAGAATATTCATTTAGGCATGAATCTTGAAATGAGGCAAAAGACAATGACATCATGCGAAAAACTTTCAATTTAACGCAAAATGACTAATGGAAGTTTTGATTTTTACTTTAAGGAAGAGAGAATGAGGAATCATTTTCAAATGTCAAATTATAAACTATTTTGCTGTATTCAAATATGTTTAGATCCAGATGGTGATATTAATGCGTCAATTGTTTGTGGATATGTAGGAAACTGCATTGTGGTGCAATGGATATTGGCTCGGAATGAGAAATCGGAGAGCCAAGTTTGTTACGTTCACTTATGCGCAAATACACTTGGGAATTGCATGAATGCATCTCTTTTTCCCTATTCATCTATGGGTTAAATAGCAGGACAGACTGAGTCCTACAGTTTTGGTTGGCAGCTGGTTTATCACAGAAAGTGATGGTGTATATTATATACATAGTATGACTTTCAGAAATATTAGAAAATAAAATTTTCTAAAAATATTCTATTCTTTAGTGAATATCCTTCATATATTTAACAAAACACTTTGTTGAAATATATTACTACAACTGCATGGAAATTATGATGTAAGTAAGGCCATTTAATAAAAAGAACATTCATTTAGGCATGAATCTTGAAATCAGGCAAAAGACAATGTCATCATACACAAAGCATTGAATTTAAAGCATAAAGTTCAAATGAATATTTTTCCTTTAAAGAAAAAGTATGAAGAATTAATTTAAAATATCATGTCATAAACTATGTTTGGCCTATCATCAGATGTATAAATCAAGATGATGATATTAATGTGTTAATTGTTTGTTGATAGGAAGGAAAGTGCATTGTGGTGTAATGGATATCAGCTTAAAATGAGAAATTGGAGAGCCGAGATTATTACAATCAAAGTTCAAATGCCTTTGTGAAATGTATGAATGAATCTCCCCCACCCCCACTCTCAACTATAGGCTGAATAGCAGGACAGACTGGGTCCTATAGTTCTGGTTGGCAATTGGTCTATCACAGAAAGAAATGCCAGCCTAGTGCAGGATAAATATTTACATAGTCAGTCATGGCTTGAAAGAGACATTATCACACATTTGTGCATCACATATGACCCTTCACTAAGGAATAAATCTTTGTCCTCCTAAGACAATTCTGATATAAAATCAATTTGAACCTTATAGAACCACAGATATTTTTCAAAGTGATAGTACATATATTTACATGCCAACAACTTTTCATAGTGTCACATTCAAAAATATCTCTGGTTCTATGTGTTTTGATAAAAGTTAAATACAATTTCTCAAGAGATGTCTTCAAATTTGAAAAACTCAATGAGGTTAAATTATTTCTGTGAAGTAATCACATTAAGTATTATTTAAGAAAATAGCAAAAAATACCTTCCTGGGGCATAATATTTTATATGTCAATAACTTATCAAATAAATAATTCTGCATAGGCAAAGAGTGATTGATATTATATTGGGGAGAAATCTCCATAGAAATTTTGCCCCCTTCTATATTTGCCCCCTTCAGATAGCAGCATTGCATTTACCTTAAGTAGGCTGAAGCTTAGAAGTTTCAAAATTTATAGGAGGATCAAATCAAGCATTATCAGAAAATAAGGATAACTATAGTAAATTTAAAGCCAGAACGTATCTTAAATTCAAGAAACATTTGATTACAGAGAAAATATTTGAATTTTTCATACTTTCTGGCTTTAAATTCATTATTGTTATCAATCTTATTTTCTGATAACAATCTCTACAAAAATCATCATGCTCATTAGCTCATACTATCATACTCAGAAAAAAATTCAAAATTCTTTCAAAAATATTGGTCTTTTATGATCTGTACTAAGCTTTTCCATTGATGATTAGTAAAAATACAGTTTTTACTTAATAATAATATCTAAGAGGGTGTAGTTCATACAGGATTTTAAAAGGTTTAAGTTAAAATTTAATAAATGATTCTAATTAAAATTTTAAAAAATGAAAACAATTCCTGTATAAATTCATCATTCATTGAATAAATTATCTTTTTTAAGGCAAAAGTGTCCTAATTTATAAAAGAAATTAGAATTTTTTTTTAATTAAATTTTCTACATTACGATTCAGAGAAAATTTTTGATACATGGTGTTACTGTTTGAGTGTTTGACAAAAACAAATTGATTTTTAAATTCTCCAATTCGTCCACCGTTTTAATTTTAATGAACGAATAGGGTGGAATAATAATTTCTTCAAAAAATTAACTCTGTTAACATAATGAAAAAAAAAAAAATTTGCCTGCAGTTTCCTAAAAAAAATTTTTTTTTTCAAAATCCAAAATAATTTAATAATTCATTTGTGAATAAGTCCTGCAAATTTAATTAAAATCCACAAATTATTTGATTTTTTGCAAAAATTTCCAAAACAATGTGTTTTTAATTGCAAAAAAGAAGCTAAATTTCCAATATGAATCTTTGACACACCAAATGACACAAGAAAATAGGATAGAAAGGATTAAAAAATTTAATAGATCAATCAAGAAATACTTTGGTTTTCCTCTTTTTTTAATAATTAAACATTTTTTGACGATAAAACTTGTTTTTATCAAGTTTCTCGCCTTATTTTATCCTGGTATGGTTTTTCTTTTGGAGGTACCTCAGATAATATTCCTCAAATAAAGATTCAGAAAACTGAGAAAAGTATATTTTATTTTTCGGAGATTTTTTGATAAAGACATTTAAAGTAAACGGAAGGTGGCTAAAAATTGCGCTAATAATCTGTTATTTTAGAAAAATAAAAAAAATAAAAAATAATCCTTCCAGTCAATTTGAAGTTTTTGTTTTTGAAATAGAGAGAAGTATTTTGCTTATTGGAGATATTTTAACTTGAAATTAAAACTAAAAGCTTTAAGAAAAATTTTTCATTTTTTTTTTAAACCTTCGGATTTTCAGTGGAGGTCCAAGTTTCTGTTTATATTTTAAAAAATCAAAACGGAATTTATTTTCATTTTTTTCTTTTGGTAACAAAAACACTAACAAATATTGAATAAAAAAATAGTGAGGCATGTCAGAAAATAATAATTATTTCGTTTTTTATCAAAATTATTTGTATTCTTCCACGTACCTTTCAAGGCCAGAAAATTTAAGGAGAAAAACAAAACGAGATGATTTCTTTGTTCGCAAATGATTTTGTAGGGATTTCTCCCTAAACCTATCGAATTTTCCTATTGTTCGTTTTAGTTTATGTAAAAGTGTCGACGTTGAAATGAAAATATAAAGAAAGGATTAAATGGAAAAACACGACAGAAACGTAAAATTACTGTTGTGAAAATATTTTGCATAATAATAATAATAACGTAAACTGAAAAGAAAAAAAATTAAGCGGTGTTAGATAAGATTTGGTTCCTTGAGTTTAATAGCCTTAGATTTCTTGGCATTTACGAAGTATACTAAAAAATGGAGTTATTCAAATGTAGAGTTTCTTTGCGTTCTATGTATGACGCTCCTCACGTTAAGACGACCTTGTGTCACATCCTGCTTTAGGTGGGGAGGCTGGTTGAATGGTTCTGTTTTCCACGGTGGTAGCATTTTTGTCTTTCAGGTTGTCCGTAGCTTACTGCTTGCCTACTCATCCTGTCGGATGTCTCATTATGTTTTGTGCTTGTCTTACAGAGAAATTTTATTCAAAGAGAATTAGTTCATTTAAGGATCAATCGTGTTAAGAAAAAATGCTTACATTTGACAACATTATTTTTGTAAATAAACAATAGTGTTTAATAAACATTTTTTTTTAGCTATATCATATTTTGAAAAAAGAAAGTAAAAATCTCGATATCCTGAATTTATGTGGCAAGAACGAATAACAAACTACCAACAACACGCCTTTCTTTGCATGCAGAGATTATCATACTGTGAACCAGGATTTCCTAACCTGGGTGATTTCACCTGTTGGGTGGGCAATGTGCAACTGGACAAAAGATGTTGGGGGACTGGAAATTTTGGTGGGTGATATAGGATTTTGATTTTTGAATATTGAAACGGCATTTCAACTGATGCTACGAAAAAATATTTAAAGGAGAGATACAAAGAAGTGGGTCACATTCCTAGATAAGATTAAAAAAATATCCCTCAAGGAATATTTTGTTATTTTCTATAGTTTGAGAACGGCATTAACGTTCAAATATTTCTGAAAAAAAAAAAAAAAAAAAAAAAAACAGCAACATCTTTTTAATATAAATCCGATAGGAGAAGATGAAGAACAATTTTGCCAGGAAAATTTTGCCAGTTAACTGATTCTGCCAAAATTAGGGAATACGGGTGGTGGGGAGCCTTTATTGCTCATATTTTGTTTTGTTTCTTGTAAATATTGTTAGCGTTGTAAATCTTCACATGTGTTTAAAATTTTTAAATTGCTATTTTTAGTCCCCACAGACAAATTGTATATAAGGGGATTAGTTAGGACTTCATAAAAACTGGGGCATTAATTATAGTGATGTTTTTTTTAGCATCCCGCTAACACTTTTTTTTTTTTTCAATATCAATTTTTGTACAAAAATCTGTGCAAAAAGCGGATCACAGAGATTACTCACCTTCATACATATTTTCAGAAAACCTCAACTTCTGGCTGGTCACTTAATATTTCTAAATCATGTTCGAATAACATCGACCTAGTTCTTGACCTGACTAAAAAAAATGATTTCGCCCCAAATCTGTCAATGCCTTTCGAGCCTGTCACATGATTACGATGATTATAAATACCAGACACAAGTTCGTTTCCTTCCTCGATTTTCCTCTAAAATGTAGTAGTAAAAGGAATCCCGTCTCGACCACTTGCGGTCAGACGCTATGACAACATATTCACACAGGCAAGCATGCCCGTACGTACGAAACTCTCCAAACTACGAAACTTTTCAAACTTCATTACGAACATTACAAACTTAATGACAAGCAACGGAAACTTAATTACAAACATTACGGAACATTCACTTCTTCAACCCTTCTGTAGCTAAAAGTTTACTCAACATATTCTCAGCTTTATAGTTCTTTCAAATCTCTAACAGCGAACATTTTGAACAAGTTCATTCAACTTCTATGAGCTCAGATAAAAAAAATATTTTATTAGTAAAAACTTTAATTCACTCAAAGGGACCAACAAAAATAGTAACCCCTATGCTTGTACATCATTATACAAATTAACAAATATAAATATTAATCAGGTTCTGTCTATATTTCTGAGATGAGGTATTATGTACATTATTTACATTATTCGTTCTATTGTCCTCATCTTTGTCGCCATATTTTATCACTTGATCTAAGTTATTAGGGAAATTGAGGACATGTGTCATACCCAGATGTCCTCAAGGACACAGGGCACAGGGCATAAAGGCGTTGGTTAAATCCAGTGAAAGGACCCAAAGAGTGTGAGTTCAATACCCGGTTAAGGCAGTGGAGAACTTTCAGAGGGAAATTAGTAGAAGATAACTGATAACTGACATCCATCAAACATGGCACGTGGAACTAGAACAGTCTACCCCGGTGAGCGAAATAAAGGGTTCAGTTCAAAATTCCAACCACCTGAAGAAGGCCGGAGCGTACAACGGCCGAAACGTTGTGATAAATATGGCGACAAAGATTAATCTGGTTGTTATAAAACCGTTTTGTGTTAGCTTCTTGTTGTTTCTTTTGTTGCTTTTGCGTTTGTTGCACATTCGTAAAGTAAAAAATGTACGGGTTGATTTAAGCCGTCAATACCACCACAATGTAAATAAGAATGTCTTTTGGTATAAGGAATCCTGGAATATTGTATTTCGGTCAGTCATTGTGGCTAGATAAGTTAAACATAATACATTTTGAAGACTAGTTTGGATAATTTTTATCTAATATAAAATTCTTTTTAATTTTTATTTTTTGTTACATTGGCCATCTCAAATTTATCAAAGTGCATGTCAAAACGTAATTTACATATCTCTTTATTATTTTGAGTATTTAATGCATAGTGTAATGTCTTTTTTGTGCCATTGTCCATATTCATATGGAAATATTTTCCTTGTTATGAGGAATATTATAGATTGTTTGGGTCAGTGATGATGGCTAGATAAGTTAAAGATAATAGAATTTGAAGACCAACATTCCCTCATCACTTTGCCAGTAAAATTAAGAAGTTACATCTGGATAATTTTTATGTAATATAAAATTCTTTTTACTTTTTTTTCCTTGTTACATTGGCCATTACAAATTTATCAACACAAAGTACTTGTCAAAAGATAATTTACCCATCTCTCTATGTTTTTGAATATTTACTGTATAGGTAGGGTGGTAGGAAATTTTCCATGTGAATTTGGGCAATCAAACAAAAAAAGACCTTACACTGTATACCTTTATCCTTTTGAGAGTGATACAGGCAGAGGATGGAAAAATGTAAAAAAAAAAAAATTGTATGTCCCCAATGTAGTAGTACCAAATCTCAAGGAAAGCTCAGGATACGTGTAGATCGTCAAAACTAAAGAAGCATGTTGAATGCAAGTTTTATGTGCTATCAATAGCTGCTCCCCTATGCACTCAGCTAGAGGAAGTAAGGTAATGAGCAAGTTAGATGTCAATTGCGTATATTGGCAAATTCCAATTTTACCAACATCTTGCCCACTGATGACCTTTCATCACCTCGTTTAGAATACATCTATTTAACCGCCTCCCTTTTGGGATCTGATCTGCCAGTGAAATCTACCAGAAATACAGGTCACGGATGCTAGAGACGTGGTGACATTCAGTATGATGTACTAGTCCGTGGCAAGGAGCAACAGGAGCACGACAACTGGCCGAGATACACCCTCAATCCACATAGCTGGCATCACATTTAACCTCGAAAAGTGTAAGATATCAAAAATGTCATTCAACTTTCTGGGACGCATACTCAGTGCCAATTGTCTTTGACCAGACCCAGTCAGAGTTACTCGTATTTCACACTTACCAGAACTGAATGTCACAAAATAAGGTATTGTTGGATTGCCGCCCCCTGAACATGATCACAGGTGGTGAGATATTTGAAAGCCGTTTCCTCTTTCCATTTTGCCTTTGGCAGTGACAAGACTCTCTTCTCATTCTATCGGCATGCAAGACACATACTAAATGTTGCTTTGAACTCTTCACAACTTTAACTTCATTTCTTGTTATTCATTTGGTATCATATCAGTTTAATATATTTATTATGATGTATTTGTTTAAATTCCATTGGCATGTTATTTTTGGCTGGACTCACACGAATTCACCGATATTGTTTGTATGATAAATGTACCAAGAACCATTAAATATTTACTGAAAATATGTCCGCACGTTGCAACAATTGTAGAGATTCACGCAAAAGCATCCAGTTCCATCAAAAGTGCACTATCTCAGTACCTGTTTAGAGGTCTATCTTTAATTAATTTTGAAACATGGATGTATTTCAGTAAACATTGTGGCTAATTTTAATTTAAAACTGTATAATGCCTACGTATTTTTCAGAATTCTAACGATTTTTCTTGAAAAAGAGTCTAGTCTTTGTTTTTTTTTTGGCAACCATGTACCAAGTAGGTGCATAAACTTTGAAAATTTTTAAGGTGAAGGGGGAACAAAAGACACTCATTGTGTTACTGGCCCTAAGAACATGCTGATATTTTTTTTAATGGACTGTGATTGGACGGTTCAAAGGTGAACCGCACCTTTTTGAAGGGGAAGGGAGAACTGGAACAAAACCGAAACGAGACAGCTTAGAAAGAAGAGTTTCGTTTGAAAAAGCAGGCAGCGTTTGCCCATAAGTAGAAGGATGCATGGGTAACAAAGTTGCTGAGGGCAAGTTTCCCCTTCAGAGAAAGTTTTGAGAAGTCCTCTTGAAGAAGCCCCAGAAAAGAAAGTTTGAAAAGAAGTCCATAAGTGGAGTTTGGAGCTAAAGCCGTTAGAGAAGAAGGAGCAAACACGTGCGTTTTCAAAAGGCGTTTTACCACGTGTTTAAGCAAATTTTCACCTTCTAGCGGCCGTAAAAGAAAGGCGTAATTTCCAGGAGGACGGGAGGAAAAGAAGTGAAGAAAGGAGGGAGTTTGGCCACCAAGAAGAGAACCTTGTCTACACAAGAGACAAAAGAAAAAATGATAAAATCTTTTGAACCTTGAAAGGACTAAAAGTGTACTGTAGAGCTAAGGCTCTTCCCCGCCTTTTTTATTTTTATCATTGACACAGCAGATGGACGCTATTCTTCTTTTTTTTGTTTTTGTTTTTAGTGCATTGTAATTTTTAAGTCTGTGTTACTCAGAGAATAGGTTATCTTATTCTCAGCAAAAAGGGACGAATTTTTTGCAAGAAGCCTTATTTAGCTGGTTAGAAATAGATATTTTTTCTTTGTAATTGAATGTGATTTGCATTTTTTCTTTCTTTTTCGTTATTAATTCGGGCAATAGAGAAATACTGTTGCGGCAGGTTTTATTTTCTTTCAGAAAATAAAATTTCCGAAAAAACTAAAGCGCGCGAATCATGCACCAGTGAGAACAGAAGTTCCCAACAGGAAACCTGAAACTGTAAGAATTGCAACTGAATACAGTGAAGCTGAACAGACCTTTCTCAAATACTGTATAAAAAAATTCAACGGTCACTACAAAAAAGAAGCTGCATCAACTTTTGTAAAAATTGCATAACATATATTGTTAAAAAAATAACCTTTTTTTTTTTCACACACACATCCATTTCAAATTACACTTTTCTAAAAAACAAAAAACAAAAAAAAAACTGACACATTTCCCAAAGAAAAAAAAGTATTCTATTTCAATAACAAATTTATCATCTTGTAAGCTTGCGTACCAGACTTACATTTGCTAAATTCATTCATTCTTGAATTTATTATTTTATCATTTATTTTAAAATTCTATTTCTTAGTATGTAATGCAATTGTAACGAACATAAAAGATCTCTCTGCAAACCATTCACACTTAAAGTTAGACAACTTTGTTCATTTTAGGATATTCTTACGAGCGAAATTACTGATTTGTTTTTTTAAAAGAACATTATTGGGGATTTAAAAACTGACTTACAAAAAAGAAACAAATCAAAACATCCAATCTTACATTGACTGAAATATTTCAAACCAAGACAGTTTATTCACTGTTACAGAAATTATTATGAACAATATCTTTTAAAAGAAAATGGTGAAAAAACTTTACTCACTGTCAGCAAACAACGAAAAAAAAAAAAAAAAAAAAGATTTGAAAAGATACAATCTCAGAATTTTATTTCAGCAACTAGCAAATGTAAATTTCTGTATATAAATTCGAATATCTCTTTCTTTTGTTTATACAAAAGACCTTTTTAAAGGTCGTTTTGTCAGTTATTGACCTTGTGCCAGGCGGGCAACAAAATTTATGTTTGTAGAATTTTCTTCACACAGACTAATCATCTATAATTGGCCAAACCAAAAATAAAAGCCTTCTGATGGTATTTCTAAATCAATACATCGTAGAGTGCGTCAAAAGAATTCATAGTTTCTGCAAAATTCTTCATCGAATGTTTTTCGTGTAATGGTACTAAAATGCTAGGATGACATGAAAATGCACCCTATTGCAAATGCTTCATAGAAAATAAAACCTGCTATACACAAATTGGAAAGGGTGGGGGCACTGGCAACATGGTTAGGTTACTTTTAAAACCCGATTATGAGCCACTAGGCAACAAAGAACACAACAACCTAGCAGCCAGAATGGGGAGTTTTCTTTCATATAAGAAGTTGAATGAGGTATCAGCTATAACCTCAGAATTGATGGGATATGTAACTGCATCTTGAACTGCACATCTTGCGGAAGTGGCTATATGCTGAATGACTTCTGACGCAATGTTTTCGTGTTTAATTAAATGAACAGAAAAATTTTCCTGTTAATATTTTAACGTGTTACTAGATTTGGTTGAAGAATGAAGATGCTGGATTGCCGTCCCTTTGATTATTCGCCTAGCGTCTGACGTCATTCAAATATCATCACTCTTTTTGTTGGTAAATAGTATGAGCATGTGATTAAAAATGTGATTAGACATTTTTATAAATTCATGAGAAAACATGACATTTCATCTTTCTTGGCAAATCTTCTATTATCACAATGTGTGATCATTAATATTAAAAGTGACTGAAAACGAAAGAACACAGGAACATTAAAAATACAAAAACAAATCGAAATTCTTTTAAAAATATTCAGGGTTGACAGATTGTAATAAAGTTTAGTTTTTTTTTTTTTTTACAATGCATGATTACAATTTTTTTTTTACTTTAACAATATTTCCTAAGAATTATCTCATTGAAAATGAATTTTAAAAGATTTAAAACCTTTATAAATTATTCAATTTAAAATTGTAGTAAAAAAAAAAATGAAAAATCTTGTAAGAATTCATTTTAAGTCGAAATTTTTTTTCAGGACAATATTCTCTTTACATTATTATTGGAAGCAATTAAAAAGTCTCTCTAATAAAATAATTCTTACTTTTATTGTGTGTGTGTTTTTTTTTTTAGGTTTTGATTCAGAACAGAAGACGAGGTCCGATTTTGCAAAAAAAAAAAAAAAAAAAAAATTCGGTGAATTAAATTCTTCAAAGAATTCTGGTTTTGTTTATATAGTCACTAAAAAAGACTATCACGTTGAATTTCTCAACTTTTCATAAAATCAAGCCCGCAAGGGATTGAAAAACATGTAATAATCAATATTTTCTAATAATTAAAAAAAAAAAATAATTTCATTTATTTTTGAATAAATCCTGAAAATTTCATTAAAATTTAACAAGAATTTCCAAATGTCTATTACCGCAAAAAATTTGCTACGCGGAAAAAGTTAGTACAACCGCCGACGCAAGAAAAACAAGGTGTTTCTTCATCAACATTTCGAATGTTAAAAAGGAATAAACTGTAAAAGATTTAATAATCAAAAAATACTTTGTTCCTTCATCTCTAACATAATCATTTTGACGATAAAACTGTTTTCATTTAGGCTGGAGCAGGTTTCATCACAGCATGCCGATTATTTTTAGCGTTTTCGTGATTTTTAAATTACAGCAAAGTCAAAGAAGTATTTTGCTTTTTGGAAATATTAAATTTATTAGGTTGAAATTAATAAAAAAAAAAAGCTTAAACTTACTTAAAGAATGATTTTTCACTTTTTGAAATTCATTTTTTTAAACCTTCCTTATGTACCGCGTTATGGAGGTTTGAGTTTATATTTAAATAAAAAAAAAAAAAAAAAAAAAGGTATTATTTCGAAATATCTGCCATGAAAATCAGAGCGAAATTTATTTTCATTTACTGGTTCGTTGATAGTTGACACTAAAAGAAGAAATGAAAAATAGTGAGGTATATCAAGAAATAACATTTTCGTTATTATTATTTTTTAATCAAAATTATTAGTAGTATTTCAAGCCAGAACATTTAAAGGAGAGAAAAACAAAAGGGGTGATTCTTTTGTTCTCAAATGATTTTGTTGGTATTTCTCTAATCTAAACTAAAGTAAAACCTATCAAATTTTTGTATTGTTCGTTTTTATGTAGTAATAATGTCGAAGTGAAAATATAAAATAAAGAAAGGATTAAATTAAATGGAAAACACGACAGAAACGTGTCGTAAAAATATTTCATAAATAAAACAAGCTAAAAAAAAAAAACAACAACAAAAAAAAAAACGATTAGACAAGATCTGGTTCCTTGTGACTTAGATTTCTTGGCATTTTCAGAGTGAAAAATTTCTTCACACACTCATCAAGCAAGAGTCAAGCAAGACTCAAGAAGACCATCGGTGATCTCCATTCTATTCGTATGAGAATGACGCTCCCCAACGTTTAAAATGAGGTTGTGTCCTGCTTTAGGGAGGCCGGGTAAATATATCTCTGACACTGTCGATAATAAATTGTGAATTTCTCACATGAGTAAAAAAAAAAAAAAAAAAAAAATTTTACCAGTGGAGTAAAAAATTAAAATGGAAGACACTGATGTTTGTTTTTCTTCTTCGTCACATCCAATAATCAAAAAAAAAAAAATATAATTCTCGAGTACCCTCTTCAATGATTTATCAAAATTTAATAAAAGATAATCCAGCTAAGTTCATTATTCTAAAAATAAAATGTTTTAAGTTTTAAAGCTTAAAGCATTATAAATTTTGTAGGGAGTTCATTGTTTTTTTTAATTATCTTTTTTTGTGTAAACCTTTTTAGTATTAATAAAAGTTAGACTGACTTTTATCATCCTGCGTATGACAATAAATTACATTACAGCATCAAGGCTTCTGACTGGAAGGTGTTGAGGAGTGTGGAACCACCTTAATCGCTGTTTGTTCCCAGGTCCACCCTGCCCTGGGGTGGTAGTACCTGTTAGGGTTCCAGCTATGGACAAATAGTTACCGTATCTGATGGCATATAAGACGCATTTTTTATTTTCTTTAAGTAAAAAATACCTTTTAAAAATTCGCTGCGTCTTTTATGCCATATGTAGGTTTAAAGTTTGCAATAGTCAGCCGAAATTAGCTACCTGGCAACTATTAGCTTAGACTTTAGAGTAATTTTCATATACCTATTGTCATTATTTAAAAGGCTATTATGCAGATTAAAAATGTTATTATTGATAATATTCATTAATTTCATCACATTTAATATTAGTTTGTTTCACTAAAATTATATGCAATAAATTCAAATTATATATTTCTAAAATATATTTGTTTCATTAATTGCAATAACTTTTCTTGGTATAAATACAATCAGAATTTTTATATCCTAATTATTCCAGTAAGATGTTTACAAGAGGCAGGTTGTACCGATCACATAAAGGAATATTTGACTGAATTTTAATGGTAACTGTACTGTTTGCTTAATTGTAACAATTGCTTGATTTTTATTTTGTTTTCTTACCTTTGGATATAATAAAGTTTTTATATGTTAGTGTTCTTTTTGTTTTATTATTTTTCATTTAATTGTAATCATGACTTGTTTAACCAAAATAATACCTCATAAATATAGCCTAGGCTGTACCATATACTAATAATTTTACTAATTACCAATTTTTTCTTGATTTGCCCTGCCAAAATTGGGGTGCATATTATACGCTCATGTGTCTTATATGCCGTCAAATATAGTAACTCCAAACTGGGGTCAAAACACCATGAAAGTAAAAAAAAAAAAAAAATTTTATAGTACCAGCAATACATTTAAAAAAAAAAAAAAAAATAAATAAATAAATAAAAATATTACTACCATTACATTTTAGAAAAAAAAATATTACCAACAATACAATTTTGAAAATACATTTGACTCTCGATAAAAACCCTCTTTACAAAGGTATGTCAAAGAAACCTGGTCGACAAACTGGTTTCTTGCAAACAATACATATTCTATTCATACAAACCTATCCTAAAAATCTTGTCGGCATAAAATAACCATATGCCTATGGACTTGTTGTTTATGGAGCCCAAAGTGGCAACTCGCGTATTGTGCTTTCTAAGGTTAAAGTAGCTCCCATGAAAACGAAAACATTACCCACTTTGGAGTTGCTGGCAGTATACTTCACCATAAAAGCTCTGCCCTTTCTGTTAAGAACTTATTCCGTAATAAAGATTGAAAATGTTTATATTTCTGTAGATACCCAAATTGTCTATTTTGGTTACTCTCCAAGAAAATAAAAACAAAAATCTTATATACAAAAGATAAATCAAAGGACATTACAGAAGATGGCAAAGCAAACAGACAAAGAATATGCTGTGAAAATTAAATTCAAGTTTGTCTCAGTCAGAGAAAACCCAGCAGATCTTCTATGCAGAGGCATGTCATTAGAGAAACTTTGCCAGAAAGTGGAATACAGGACAGCTGGGCTGAAGTGGTTAACAGAAAACTGTGTTATGTCCCAGTAGCAATCGGCACTGTTTGAGTTTAAAAAACAAAAATTTGGTTCAATCCAACATTCTACACACAACAGCTCTTGAAATAAAAAAAAAAAGGAACCTATGATACCATTTCAAAGATTTTCTAAATTTGCAAGATTATTAAGAGCAACATCCCTTGTGTTCAAATTCATAAATAAATGTAAACATCTTGGAAACCACGCTGACACTAAACAGACAGCAAGATTACATTTACTGAAAATCATGCAACAACGGACATTCGGCAAGGAGTTAGAATATCTGAAAAACCCTAAGAAGGAGAAAATTTCTGAGCTGGTAAGAAATCTCAACCCATTTCTGGACCCTGAAGGCATGTAGAATCGCTCATACCCCAGAGTGTGATGATGAATTAATTTATCCAATTTTAATTGGTAAACACCATCCCTTAACTGAATTAATAATAAATGACTGTCACCATAGATGCAAACATTTGGGTATCAATGCAACAGCAACCAAATTAAAGCTCAGAATTTGGGGTACCTCAGGCTCGACAAGCAGTAAAAAGTGTCGAACAATCACGTGGTCAAGATAAACACTCAGTTGTGGAGCAAGCTGAGTGAATACTCCATTGCTTGGGCTGTGATTGGCTGCTGGTACCTGAGTGGAAGTATTTCTATATAAATGCTAGCATGATTTCTCAGTTAGTTTGCAGGGTTTGTATTAAGTTACAACCTGCTTTATTTTTGTCTGCCAGCTGGACGCTAGCTGGGACTCTTACGCCGGTAAGTGCTGTTTATTATTGTTATTCTACAAAAAGCATATCAAAATGCTGTACCTACAAAAGATTCAACAACTTGGCCTTTAAGTACCCAAAGCTTACAATTTCCCTAAACATAGAATTGAATTTGTCAAGCCCTTCCAACAAACTGACATTAATTATACAGGATATGTTTGTGTTCAAGTGACAAATAAATCAGTGAAAAATATCTACTGATCTTCATTTGCTTAAGTGTGAGAGTCATTCATGTCAACATTGTACCAGACACAAGTGCCCTATCATTTGTTCAGGCTCTAATAAGATTCTGCAACTATTATAGCACCCCCCAGCACACATATATATAGTGACAAAGTGAGATCATTCAGCACAGAAGTTGGAAGCAATGAAAAGTTTTGAGAACAACTCAAACACATGAAAATATCTCTATATTCTCCATGGATTGGCAGTATGTGGGAAAGATTAATAAGAGTGATAAAATCATGTCTCTTTAAAACAATTGGAAAATCTAAGATAAAATATTTTGATCTCATAACCCTGATATCAGTCATTAAGAGTGTAACACTATTTGGGTTGCTGGTAATTAATAATAAAGACTTGGAATATCAATGAAAAAGAGATATTGATGGATGAATAAACTACCATGGAATAGGTTAAATGAATATTAAGAATGATAGACTGATAACTGATTCCCAGAGAATCAAGGTTTATAAAATGAAACAGGTGAGAGCAATTCTTGGTTTTAACGATGGGCCAAGTGTTGACAGTATTCAACAGACAACACCAGTGAAATCAACATGAGGGGAATTAGATTAAATGCCAGTTACAAATAAAATCTTTTTGCAGAGATGTCAGGATTGAAAACAATAAACTGAACACCTGCAGATATGTTGACCTTGGGCCAAATGAATTCTTACCATGAGTTGCAAAATTTTTCCTGGGAAAATTAGGTCAAAGGTAAGAAAGCCAATTGTTGTGTCAATTCACTTATGAGATGATAGCATTTGGAACAATAATTTTTTTTTAATTAGTCTTTGACTGAATGGTGGAGGTAACAGGCACAGAAGAGTGATCAAGGAATGAGGAGGAGCTGCCTGCACCCATTGAAGGGTAGTAGGCACAGACGAGACATTAAGGAGGTTGAAGGAGCTGCCTATACCCACTGGAGAGTACTGGTGGGAGATGGTAATAAGAGAAAGTAGAAGTAACCAGGCAGCGCAATGCCTGCACTCATCTCCCATAAGAGAAGGGGAATTCCCCAAAATTATGAAGTAATTTAATTTCTCATGACCAAAAACAATAGCAATGACAGGTGGATGAAATACCAATCCCCCCCACCCAACTACATCACACCCTTACACCAGTTTTGTTTTGGCAGACAATAATGGACTCATGTTGGAAATCAGGGGATTCACCAAGACCCAAACTACATCTTGCCCTGCACTGGTTTCTAGCTAGAGTCCATAAATACGAATGCACAAAGCGAATTCAAACAGTTTGAGAGTTGAAAAGAGACAGAAGAGAGGTGGCAGAGGGCACTGAGAGATTCAACGACTTCTGCAACATCAGCCTTGAGCCAAACTTACCAAATCAGTAAAACAAATTTTGCTAACTCTGCAAGCCAGAACTTACCAGCTTATTCAAGTGTTGCATCTGATTTAGGAATGGGTTGAGTCGACAAGCTCCTGTATGCTAACACCTAGACCCTAACAACTACTAACAAACCATTCTACGCAGTATTTGATATAGAAATAGTAAAGATATTTTTTTTTTTTAAATATTTCAAGTACTGTTTTTTCCTCCTATTTTACTGTATGACTTGGACCAGCCCAACACAAAAATACCTGTGACAAATCGATCTTACTTCCTTATAAATCAATCACAACGTGGAGTAGGACAAGTCAAGATTGAAGCAATCACACCATTAATTAAACCAGGATTCACCCCAGGCTGACCACAATGAAGGTATTACAGAAGGCTATGAACTCAAGACCTCTAACTTACAGATGTTCTGAAAGCAAATTGCTTCCTATAACACATAATTGTTTTCGACATCCAAATGTAAACAGTAAGCTCATTTTCCAAGCCAACCTATGAAATATGCATGAATCAAAAAGTACTACCAGATCTCTCCTCATTAACCTTTACCACACTGCAGGCGAAAATAGTCACCATAGAATTCTCTCCCTTTGCTGCTCTAGGCCATTCTGTTGTCTTGAGATGGTTGCTATAAATAAACACTTTTTAACTGTTATTTCCGGTATTTTTAACTGGAAATCGCCTAATATTCTTTTGGAAGTAGGATAAACTTCTTTTTTCCAATACCATTTTGCACTTTTCTAGGCTCTACATGACGTGTAACATCGATTAAACCCACATTAATTTTTTTCGCAATATTTTGTAAACACAAATGGCTGCATCATTATCCAACAAAGCCTTTATTCAGGTGTTTTTCTTCGATTAACACTCCAATGATGATTTTGAAGGCTATTCTTAAGTGGATATTGATGGTGAAGTAGTTGAAGATGATAGCCACACTATGTGTTCATGTCTTTGACCCCTCAAAAAAAAAAAAAATGCAATGGCAGGGGGAACAATTCTAGAAAAAAAAGAAATTAGAGAATCAAGACAAAAGTTGTTACTGTAAAAATAATTGGAGAATCAAGACAAAATGTTGTATCACTGTAAAATAATGATTCTTATGAAAAAAAATACTTGCACCCTTTCTACAAAAGCTGGAAGAATTTACATGAAATCAATTACCTGCATTAAAAGAAACAAAATAAAAATCAAGGATATGATTCTTATAATAAAAAAAAATCATACTAAAAGACCACCACCAAAAAAAATACTGACAATAAATGTGGAAAAAAAAAAAAAAAAGGGTTTATGTTTAACCTAAAAAAAAAAAAAAAAAATCTGTGCTTATATTTTAACTTAAAAAAAAGTGGTTGATTTAATGCAAAATTGTATTTCAAATTCCAACTAAAAACACTGTTTGCATCCTTAAAAAACTAAAAAAAAAATCTGTTACACTGCAACAGGGTGAGTTGAAAGGCATGAACAGTAATGTATAATAAATTCTTTATTGCATTGCATTGAATGTATAAAATTTCCAGTCCCACTGCAAGTTATGGAAAGGGGACTCCCTTCTAAAAATAGAGGTCCTTCAGCTGTTAAAAATCTGGGCTCTCATTGGGCAAACTGAAACTTAGGGGTTTTCATTTAACCTGCTCTCAGCCTCCTGACCTTTGAGGGTCCAACATTGGGTTAGAGCCATTTCCAGGTGTCAAGAAACAAAACTTGAACAACCATGAAGTGCCATGTCTTTATAAATCACAATTCCTACACCAATTCCTCGTCACAGGTTACGAACTACTGCTGCCTCAGTATACTTAATTTGATACAGGCATTCCCTTTGTAGTCATCACTGTGACCCAGTTTTGTCACCTCAGCAACCAATGCACCTAACCACAAATCAATCCGCCACAATGTGTCAGACCCAACTAACAACTATATCTAGTGACCTTGGTCAAGCCACCCCACCCAAATCACTCAATTCCTGACACTAAATTGTGATCCTCATGCCAAAATCAATTTTTCAATTACACATTGTTCAAAAACTTAATCCTCATTATACTTTTCCTTTCTTTTTCCTTTTTCACAGCTAAACGCTTACTATAACAGTATAAAAACTAATGTAATGCAATATTTATCATTTACCAATTTATAAAAACGATAAATATGAAATCAATTTTTTATTCATAAATTTATAAACCTTTACCGAATTATTAAAATATGTGAACCAACTTATTTACCATTTTATAAAGTTCAAATGACTTGGCATTTAGCCAATGTTTTTTTTTTCAACCATTCCAATAAATGATATAGCGTGAATAAACAATCTCATAAAAAAGAGATTTTTTTTTTTTATCATTTTTGTTATCAGTTCTCAAGAACAAAGAAAATGTATAAATTCACTTTCATGTGTTTCGGTTTTATTCCAATTATAATCATAGCTTTTGAAAAACAAACATTATTGAGGAGAAAAGGTAGTTAAAATAATAGCAGTGTCAAGGGAAAAACTGTCCCTTTGACACATCTTTTTGTTGTTGTTGTTGTCCAACATTAATGAGATTGTTTTTCTTAAAAAAATTGAATAATGTAGCAATTAAAAAATAAGTACTTCCTTTTCAAATTCTACATAAATCAACTACTCACATAAGTTAAATCCTCTTTTCTTCATTATCTAATATCAATTATAATTATTTGTGGTATAGCAGATGTTAAACCTTTTTACTAGGCATGCATGTGTTGAGAACCCTACAGGCAGGGCAATTTTTGGGTATTCACGCAATAAAAAAACTCATAGCATGCCAGCTCTGAATAACGATAGGTTATGTTTCTTTCACTTTGGCAAAAAGCAGATGGAGACTTGAACATAAAACTATGACCGTTTGTCTAAATGGATAAGGGGAGGGAGCAAATACTTTGTTTACATGAATAGGTATAAAGTTTGTTGCGAGAATACATTCTAATGTTGCAGGGTGCTCGTGGAAAAAGGGGGTTACATTTTGCAACAGTGTATGTAGACATGTTGAAAGGAGTTTATACAGAGAGTTACAAACATGAAATATGGCTATTTTAAACAAACATTCAAATAATAATAATAACAAAGAAATAAAATAAATGTAGAGAAAAAGTTATCAAAAGTTACAAACTGATGATGGTTAACTTGGGAACGAGATAATAAAACTAACGACCACATACTCGGTGTCTTACTTTTATTGTAAGGGGTTCCCCTGATATACTAAGGGTTAACCAGAAGTAGTCAAAATAGTGACCTATCTAAAAGGTACCTAAACTATGAAAGGGACAAATAAAGGGAAAATAAAACAAGTTTCTGTACTGTGGTAACAGAACATATTTTATCACCTTCCATAGGTTTTAGATTATCTAATTTCAGTCTGATTGTATCAGAGTACTGTTTGATGATATTTTCAGAAGTTTTATGCATTTTGAACATATTTCATTTGTTTCATGATTGAGTTTTAAAAATTAATTATGTTCAAGACAATCTCTAACTTAAGTGTTATCATGCGTAAGTATGTGAATTTCTGATTATGTATATGCAAATATGTTTTTATTTTTGATCTATGTGCCTTTGAATTGTTTATTGCTTGACATATTGAATCTTTAGATTATGTTTTCATTGACAATCAAACTAAAATTAAGTACTTTACATAAAAATCAGTGGGGCTACATTTTAAAAATGTTACAACACCAGTGAAAGTTTGAAAATATCAAATGTATGAAACTTATGAAATAACATACAAAAGAGGCTAACATTTAAATCAATCAGATGAAAATTAACATACAATTCATCACACAAAATAAAGGAAGGCTTTATGGCCGACCTGTAAATAAATATGGCAAATACACTGAAAAGGAATGTTTCTAATATAGGGTGTTCTAATAACTTGGACAGATTTTAAATGTGAATTAAGTTTAAGTGTCTAATGATTTTTTTTCTTTCAGGTTTAACAACTTAAGTCTTTGGCAATTTCGATCCTGGAATGATTACCAATGAAACATGTTAAAGTTACTGAAGCCTATTACAAAAATGGACATTCAAATTTATAAATATATGATTTCGCTAGCAAAAAACGTACACCAAACAGTGACCTTTGTGGATGCAGTGGCATTTCAACAGTCTTCCTTGGATTTTCATCAGCTCAAATGTGACAAGTCTGCTTCATCACTAAAGAGGATTTTTGCGAAAAATCTTCATTGGCTTGTCTTTGCTAATGCACTCAACTGATGAATGTACAGTGCTCCAAATGGTCAGCAGGTTTCAGTTCTTGTGTCAATTGAATTTTGTAAGCATGTAGCGACAAATCTTTCGTCAAAATTCGATGTAATGTTGTTGTGGAGAGGTTCAATTTCTGTGTGCAATGACAAATGGAGGTGCCTGGATTTTTGGTTACATTCTTGTGCACTACAGCAATGTTTTCAGCTGAATAGTGTAAACGAGCATGCAATGGTGTTTTCACATCTGCTACCGACCCAGTTTGTTTGAATTTAGAAAATTTTTCCAGTTGCACTATCAGTTGGTCGATTATGTTTGAATGTCCATTTTAGTAATAAGCTTTGATAACTTTAACACGCTGTTTGATTGCTAATCTTTCCATGGTTGAAATTTCCAAAGACTTAAATCTGAAAGAAAAAGATCATTAGATGCTTAAACTTAATTCACATTTAAAATTGGTCCAAGTTATTGGAACACCCTATAGTTTAATTACGAAAAATAAAACAAAATTCATATTTATCTAATTCTGGAATATATAACTTTATTCCATTCATGTACAACAGATATACTACAAATTTTTTTTTATACAGTCCTGTTTTCATACATATGTATAAATTACTAATTTAAATTATTTCAAATGATTTTTGTTAATCCATTACATTTGTAAATCCTGACCTACACAGTTCACAAAAATATTGCATTTGTCTACAGTGTTTCCACATTGTGTGACAAACATGAATTTAGCAAAAGTATTCAGACATGTGTCCCTAAAATATGATTTCCTCCCATGTGTGATGGCATAGAGCTCACCAAATGTGTCTTCTGTGAAGATGCAGATCTACAGACTCCTCAAAATTATGTTTCCTCACCAGTGTTTGCATATCTTGTATGATACATGACAACAGTGAAAGCGCACACCCCAAAACTCAACAATAATATGGTCCTTCTCCAGTGTGTGTTTACACATGGCTCAACAAAGTTGACATCTATGAAAATGCAAATCTGCAAATTTCAGAAAAACAGTGTTTCTCATGAGTGGAAATTGGTAGATGGTGCAATAAATTTGACTTTTTCTATAAACAGGGATATAGAAAATTTACATGGACAGTTTTTCTATCCAGTGTGTGTTCGCATATGGCGTTCCAAATGTGACTTTCGTGAAAATGCAGAGTCACATAGCTCACAAGAATATGGTTTCTCTCCAGTGTGCGTTCGTATATGGCGCTCCAAATGTGACTTCCGCGAAAATGCAGATCCACAGACCTCACAAGAAAATGCTCTTTCTCCAGTGTGTGTTCGCATATGGTGCTCCAAATGAAGCTTCAGTGAAAATACGGATCCACAAACTTTGCAATAATATGGTTGCTCTCTAGCATGTATTCGCATGTGGCACTTCAAAGATGATGTCTGCGTAAATGAAGATCCACAAACTTCACAAGAATATGGTTTTTCTCCAGTATGTGTTCGTATATGCTGCTCCAAATGTGACTTCCGTGAAAATGCAGATTCACAAATGTCACACGAATAGGGTTTCTCTCCAGTGTGTGTTTGCATATGACGCTGCAAAGGTGCCTTCAGAGAAAAGGCATATCCACAAATGTCACAAATATATGGTTTCTCTCCAGTATGTGTTCGAATATGGCATACCAAATTTGACTTCTGAGAAAATGCAGCGTCACAAAATTCACAAGAATATGGTTTCTCTCCAGTGTGTGTTCGCAGATGACATACCCAGTTTGACTTCTGAGAAAATACAAATCCGCAAATATCACACGAATATGGTTTCTTTCCACTGTGCGTTTCCATATGGGACACTAAAATCTAAAATATTACAAAGATTTGCAAACTTTACAAGAATATGGCGTCTAACTTTTAGTCATATATACCACTGTGTTTTTCTAGAAAAGACAAACCACTCAAAATAAGTACTTTGTTTATGATGTTTTTAAAAATCTATATACACCAATTTTACACAAATAACACAGTATGTATTTCTCCAGTTTGGTAGAAAGTCAAGAGTTAATTTTCTTTCATTTAAATTTTTAGTAAGAAGGTTTTTATGTATCTTGTGATTTTCTGTTCAGCCAAAACATCTGTGAAGAAAAAAATAAAACATTAAGAGAGGCAATGAATAACATGAAATCAGTTTATATTTTAACAGATACATTTAGTGATTTAATGCAAGTTGAGTTCAGCACTGAAACACAATTATACAGTCAGGAAAGATCAATAAATGTATACAAAGTAATATCCTATGGGACTGAAATTAATAATACACAATGGTGTAATTTTGAAAGGTTTTCCAATTTTTTTCAAGTATTATTCTTTCTACTTATAAACAAACTCTGTTGATAAAATACATGCATAAAACACTATGGAAATTGTAAGTTGAATAAAAATAGTAAAAAGAACATTCATTTCAGTATCGATCTTAAAAAGAGGTAAAATATTATGACATCATAGAAATAGCATAGTTAGGAAGTGAAGCTTTGTTTTTTAAAGAAGAGAGAACAAGGAAGCAATTTAAAATACAAATGAATACGGTTTCAGATATTTGTTTTAAATAAAAATAAAAATGTATGGATTAATTAAATAGATTTTTTTTTAAAAATATTGCTTATCAATTCTTTAAAATATAACAAAAAATACATTCTCTACAATAGAGTACGTCCTCACATCAACATGTTCAAAGTTTAAACAATAGGTCTCTTACAACCTTGTCCTTACATTCAAAATATCGTGACATAAATATAGAAGGCCAAATCCACCAAAATCCAAGAAACTTATTTTATTTGAAGAAAACAAAAATCCTACTAATATTTAAACTTTTTGAAACTTTGAATAAACAATTTTGAATTTCTTACACTATCAAAAGGAATATAAAAAAAAATAAGGGGAAGAAAAAATTAAAATATAGTTTCTGTCTATATTTCTGAGATGAGGTATTATGTACACTATTTACATTATTTGGATTAGTGTCCCCATTTTTGTTGCCATATTTATCACATTTCGGCCTTCTACAGGTGGTTGGAATATCAAACTGAACCCCTTATTTCGCTTGCCGGGGTAGACTGTTCTAGTTCGACGTGCCATGTCTAATGGATGTCAGTTATTAGTTATCTCCTGTTAATTCACCTCTCCAAGTTCTCTACTGCCTTAACCGGGTATTGAACTCACAACTCTTTGGGTCCTGTCACTGGATCTAACCAAGGCCATTATCCACTGTTTTTTCAGCTCCTAACAGAACAGGAAAAAAGACAATAAACCCCACCTCAATACCTAATACTTGTCATGTTTGTGGAGGTAATGATTTTAAAAGGGATTGTTTTTTCAAAAACAAAAATGTTATGAATGTGGGAAATTAGGACACAAAAGTATGTGTTGCAGATTTTAAAAAAACATGTGAATGTGATAAATACATGGAGTAACAATAAGAAACCTAAAAAGGAAATTAACAAGACATCTCAAAAGAGGAAATTTGTTTTTGTGCAAATTAATGATGTAAAAATAAAATTGCAACTAGATACAGGATCTGATATCACTATCATAAATGAACAGACATGGAGAAAAAATGGGTAAACCCAGTTATATTGATAAAGTTGCATATGAAGTCTCAGGAAAGAGATTGAACTTTTTGGGTGGAGTCAGCTGTAATGTTTCTTTTGTTGGAAAAACCAAAAAAAAGCAGTGGCGTTTGTATTAAAGAATACTGCTAATTTGTTTGATCTTTGGAACCTTCCAATTAACTCTTTTTGCAACAAGATAAATGTTGTTACACTCAGTACTAACACAGCAACTGAAAAAGAGTTTTCCAGAAGTTTTCTAAGGTCTAAGGACATGCACGAAAGTAAAAGAAAAGTTTGAGTTAAAAGAGAATGCAACACCAATATTTAAGTCAAAAAGGTGTGTACCTTTGCGGCCTTAAATCCAATTAGTAATGAATTGGACAGACTAGAAAAATTAGGTGTGATCTCAAAAACAGACTATTCTGAATGGACACCAACAACAGTCTATGTTAAAAAAGAAATAATAAAATCCCCCTATATGCTGATTTTTCAATAGGGTTAAATAAAATTTTAAAAACAACCTAACTACCCATTATCAAGTCTGGAGGTAATTTTTTTATAACAAAGAGGACGCAAAACTATTAACAATTAACACTCAGAGTTATACAAATTCAACAGACTTCCTTTTGGCATAAAGGTAGCACCAAGCATATGCCAACAGATAATGGATATAATGCTGGCAGGTTTGGACGATGTACTTATTAAAAGCAAGACCTGAACGCAGCATACGGAAGTTGTATAAAAAGAAAAAAAAAACAAAACAGTCTTTGAGAGAATCAAAGTATATGCTTTTAAGTTTAGTGAAGGAAAATGTGAATTGATTATGTCCAAAGGACAAATTACTTATGAAAATGATAGACAAGCGGGGATTCTTCAAGGGTGACCATGATAAAGGACATGCCCACTCCAACAAATGTAACAAAGTTACAAGCATTTTTCGGGTTTGGAAATTACTATCATATATCTCAAACATGCAAGAATTAAGAACATCCTAGAATAACCTGCTTAAGAAAGATATAAAATAGGATTGGACAGATAATTGTCAAAGTGTTTTCAAAGAGATCTAGACAGTCTTAATATTGGATTTGTCAGTAGCTCACTTTGACCCTAAATTAAAGATTGCAGTTGCATCAGATGCAAGTGATTCAGGTAATGGAGCAGTAATACTACACAAATATGAGGATGAAACAACTAAACCAATAGCTCATGCTTCAAGATCCTTGATTGCAGCAGAAAAAAGCTACAGCCCGATTGAAAAGGAAGCATTGGCAATCATATTTGCTATGAAAAGTTTCATAAATTCCTAAATAGAAGAGAATTTATACTGCAGACAAACCATTGTCCATATATGGATCAAAAAAAAAAAAAAAAAAAAAAAAAAAAAAGGGTGTTCTCAAACAGAGCAAATAAACTGCAGCACTGGGGAACTATTCTATTGAATTATAATTACAAAATGGAGTTTTTACCATCCAGAAAGTTAAGTGATGCAGACGGATTATCTAGACTAATACCAAGATTCTGTGAACCACTTGAGGACCCAGTAATTGTGGTGATAATGGTCGAAAATGAAATTAATAATGTATTATACAATACTGTAAGAGAACTGCCCATAACACTGGTGGAAATAACAATTATGTTGGAAAAAGTTGACTTTATAATGAAAATGAAGAAGCAGTTAAGATTTAAAGGAAAAAATGTTACTGAATATAATGAATTTTCATTATATAATGATGTACTTATGTAAGCAGAAAGAATTGTGATACCAGCATTATTGCAAAAATGTATGCTAAAGGAATTTCAAATAGGACATCCAGAAATTTCTAGAATGAATCCTTAATGAGATGTTATACTTACTGGCCAAAAATAGATTAGGATATCAAAAATTTAGTGAAATCATGGAGAGATTGTGCTCTGGCAGTGAAGTCACCGCCTATCAAAATTCAACCTTGGCCAAAAACCGATGTACCATGGTCCAGAATACATATAGACTTTGCAGGACCATTAAACAGGGAATAGTATCTAGTGGTAGTTGATAGTTACACTAAATGTCCAGAAATATTAAAATATAAAAGACCTACTACCACAATAACAATAAATTTTCTTCACAAAATTTTCATTATATAATGATAGACAAGCAGATTCTTCAAGGGTGACCATGATAAAAGACATGCCCACTCCAACAAATGTAACAAAGTTACAAGCATTTTTAGGGCTTGCAAATTACTATCATATATCTCAAACATGCATGAATTAAGAGCACCCTAGAATAACCTGCTTAAGAAAGATGTGAAATAGGATGGACAAAGTATTTTCGAAGAGATCTAGACAGTCTTAATATTGGATTTGTCAGTAGCTCATTTTGACTCTAAATTAAGGATTGCAGTTGCATCAGATGCAAGTGATTCAGGTAATGGAGCAAGAACCACTATCATTTCAGATAACGGGACTCAATTCACGTCTAGTGAATTTAAGGCGTTTTGCAAATCCTTAGCAAGAGAGCATATTACAACCCCCCCTTATCACGCAAGATCAAATGGACAAGCAGAATGGTTTGTAGATATGTTTAAAAGGGCATTAAAAAAGTTGGAGGGTAAGGAGTCAGAAGAAGAAATGCTACAACAATTTTTGAGTGTTTACAGAATAACACCAAACCTGAACACCATGTCTGGAATTTTGCCTGCAGAGTTGACGTTCACCAGGAAGATTAAGTCCATATTTAACAAATTACTACCAAAATGGAAGACGAGAACATCAAGGAATCAAAATAATATAAATAAATAAATAATTTAAACCTGGTGATAAAGTGTGTTTTAAAATGCACCAATGTGGAAAAGAATTCTGGGAAGGTGGTGTTAGAAGAAAATGGATTGGCAAAATGATATACATGGTACATGGACGAAAGTGAGAACATAAGTGACACCTTAATCAGTAAAAAAAAAAAAAAAAAAAAGAAAGATTCATTGATTTACAAGTCCACGTAAAAGAGGTAATTGATTAGAAATATTGCATGACATGTTTGTCGCGATGAACGCCAACCAGAAATTAATGACAGTATTTTTAATTTCTAAGTGGACCAGTTCATTTAACTATAAAGTAATTCATAAAAAATTAAATACTTTCAAAAGTCTAGTCTTTATTGATTTCTTTTAGGTACGTTAACAATGATATGTCCAAAGCCTGCACTGTTTGTCCCTAAAATTGAATCTAAAAAGAAAAATTAATTATTGCAGTATATCTTATACTGAAAAAGAAAAAAAATTATATTTAAAAAATGAAAAGAAATTATTTAGTGGCATATGAAAGAAAAAAAAAGAAAAAAAAAGAAAATGAAAAATTTTGAAAATGCAACAATGATGATGATCAGTCATTCAGAGAATTTGATACACTGTCAGGAGAAACAACTCAAGCACATGTGACATTATTTCAGAATTGTACTTCCATAATTTCACTGGGGACGTTTTTAATACATTTTTTCATATATTAAAAAATTATTGTAAAAATACACATTTCCACAGATTGTAATAAGCTTTCAAATTTAAGATCTGTAAAAAGTAGATCTTTTAATAAGCGCATTTATCTGAGACACATGGCTTCAAATTTAATTTTAAAATATTTAACAACTTTATCACATTTTGCATTTAAAAAAAAAAAAAAAAAATCTTGTAAAAATTCATTTTTCATCAAAAAAATTTTTTGTCTTCAGATAAAAATGTTTTTAATATGTATTATTCAGAAAAGCCATTAAAAGCTTTTTTTTAAAAAAAAAATAAACGGAGTCTTAGTGTTATTGGGCTTTGTATTTTACAATTCAGGGCTGGGTAGAACAGTTTAAAAAAAAAAATAAAAAATAAAAAAATCGATTATTTATATTCTTCAAAGCCTTCTGCTCTTAATAAAAACAAATACAAAGACTTACAGTTTGGGATTTTCAAGTTTATTTAAGTAAATGGGGGGGGGGGTTAAAAGATGTAAAAAAACATTTTTATCATGAAAAAAAACAAACATTCCTAAAAATAATTCATTATTTAATAAGTTCTGAAAGTTTCATTAAAATCTGACAATTATTTGATTTTTGCAAAGAATTTCAAATTATTGTTTTTCAAGAAAAAAAAAAATGCTAAATATTATGCAACCGCTTACCTAAAAAAGGAAAAAAAATTTCAACCAAAATTTCAAACATGCTAGAAAAGAATAAACATTTAAAAAAAAAAAAATTAAAAAATACATTGTTTTTTCCTTTTATTAATAACAAATATTTTCACAATAAAACTTTGTTCTTTGGGGCCCTTTTTATCATGCAATGCTGTTTTTTGGGCAAATTATTGAACATACATATAAGTAAACATTAAATTTTCTAATTTTCCTAAAATAACTTCAAAAAAGTATAATTGAATTTTACGAGATTTTTAAACGAAGATTTTCACTTTTGATTATAAAGTTGTCACAAATGGCTGACATGATCGATTTTATGTAAATTTTGCTGACTCAAAAATAAAAACAAGAGTTTTACCTAAAATTTCAGACGTGCTAGAAAGAATTAAAAAATAATCAAAAAATACTTTGGTCTTTCCTCAATCAACACTGCAGTTCAGACCGGCTTTCTCCCATTTGAAAAAACATGTTTTCATCACAGAGAATAAGCAATCTTTGTTTCAAAATATACTAAATAAACATTCTAATTTCTAATTTTTTTAAAATTAGTTAAAAAAAAATCATAATTGATTTTTTAAATAAATTTTAAACGGCAACATTCACTTTTGTAAACAAACGTTAAAAACAACGGGAGATTATCGATCTTCTGTCGATTTTTCCGATTAAAAAAAAAATTGAAGATTTTTAACGAAAATTTTGGACGTGCTAGAAATTATTAAAAAAATTTTAAAAATATTCAAAAAATACTTTGATCATTCCTCTTGATAATAACATTAACATTTATACGATAAAAAATTTTTTAATCAAATTTAAGGCCTTTTCATGTTATGCTATTTTTTTTATCGATCTCATGAACATAGCTAAAATAACAATACACTCATTGAATTTTTGTAACTGAAAGGAAAATAAATTATTTTACACTAATACTTAACGAAGTATTAGTGTAAAATAATTTATTATTTTCCTTTCAATTACAAAAATTCAATGATTGTAAATTAATTTATCTTTGATGGAGATGTTTACTTGCCTCTGGCACCTTTTAACGTCTTCATATTCTTTTTCTCTTTCGTCACCGAAACGAGAAAATACTAGGAACTCGTTCGAATCAAGGAAACAAACCACCGTTCGCAATAATTGCTAAAAAAAAATATTAATGACAACTAAAAAAACATTTTCTTCTTAAAGCACAATTTTAGCTTGAGAAAAAAAAAAAAAGCGCGATTTCTCGGATTTGGCATTTTGACTTTCATGAATTAAGAAAAATATGGATGTCTAAGCAGCTCAGTTTAGAAAATTCCAGGAGTTTTCAAGGAGCTTCTGGTCTATTTTTTTTTTTTTTTTTTCAAGACCTGGAAAATACCCTGGTGTTTTTCTAGGTTTTTTCAAAATTTCCAGTACATGTATGAACTCTGTTCGAAGGTTTAAAAAAAAAAACAGTTTTACTTTTTTTTTTACATAAAAAAAAAATCCTTTGGTTTTTTTCAAAAAAAAAATAATACAAAGATATTGACGATAAAATTTGGTTTTTATAAAGTTTTGGGTATTTTTTTTAATCATGGATCCTATTTTTCGCGAATTTTTGTTGGTAACTCGTAGTAAATTTTTTTTTTTTTCGGATCCGTGAAAAAAAAAAAAAAACTTTGCCAAAAATCCGATTTAATAGGAGGTCGATTATTTTTAGTATTTTTTTTTAGCCCCAAAAACTTAATCCTATCGTTAAATAAATAAATTTAAAAGCCCAAAACAAAATCCAATGTCACTTCATTTTTTTTTTTTTTTTGGCACAGTTTATATTTCAAAATATTTCTTCAAAATATGTAACAAGGTTATCACATCTGAATTTTTTTTTTTTTTTTTAAAAGGCTTATAAAAAAAAAATAAGATACAATAAAATACATAAAAAAAAATAAGGAGACAAATTGGCAAATAACTGATAAAAGATAAAAATTATTCTTATTCTTCCACTTACCTTTCGCACTAGTGAAAGCCAATAAGAAAAAAAAACACACACACACACAAAAACCTGGATGATTTCTTTGTTTTCTAAAAAGATTTCTTTAGGATTTCTCTGTAAATCTAGACAATGTTTGTTCAGTTTAGATAATAATGTCGAAACTTAAGCGATTCAGAAAAACAAAAAATTAGGAAATTATAATAAAAAAGCACTAGAATAATTTAAATTATTTTTGAGAAATTATGTCGCCGCTGAATAATTGAGGTCGAAAGAAATTAGCCGGTGTCAAACAAAATTTGGTTCCTTGTGTTTAAAATCCTTAGATTTCTTGAGATTTAGAAGAAAACTAATTCAAAAATAGATGCATTAAACGTTTCTTCATAGTCATTAAGACTTTTATCTGACAAGATTTTGCAGAGTAATTAATTTTCAGGCATGAATACACAGACTTTGTCCATCTCCTGCTATATATTAGGTACTGCCGAGGTACCTCCAAAATCTTAAGAATTGAATAAACTCAAAAAGGTACCTCCCCATCTTGATAAAATAAGTGATACATCAGATTAAAAATGCATTTTAAAAATGCATTTTAAAAATGGAAAAAAATCTTTCTTGAAGCTTTTATTTTAGTTTTAATTCAAAGATGATAGGTTAACTTTAATTATTTCCAATAATCAAAATATTCTGCTGTATTTCAAACTGAATTTAATTTAAATTGATTGGGATGATTATTTTTTTTTAAATTGCTGAAATCGATTATATTGATAAATCTGTCAACTCAAAATAATTCTGTTTATTAAAAAAATATTTCTACAATAAAATATACTTTTCTGGAACTTTATTTGGGGAAGATTAACTGATTTAAAGTTTAATTAATCTGAATTAAAGCACCACTGAAAGCTAGCATTTATTTTTAACATGGGGAAGGGTTATTTAAACTATTTACAAATTTTACATTGTTCAGACTTTTGTCATCATCTTTATTGTTATATTCGAAAAATTTAAATAGTGTAAATAGAATACCCAAAGTAACATTGTTTAACTATTCAGTAATCTTTGAAAATTTAAGATATTTGTCGAACTTTTAATGCGTTATTGAATTTTTAGAGGAACCCGACGAGGCTTTTGCCGAAGGGAGGTTTCGTCCGGGGAAGTAGAAAATTAGGGCCTAAATTTTAAATTCTAGGCGGGATCAAAGGCTATTTTTCTGAGCCTACGGGTTCGGAGAACGTCCATTAAAACCGGCCTTGTGCCATATTTTTCATGGGTGAAATGATAAATTCTTCTTAGAATAAATAGAATATCACATCTTTATGATATAGATAGATGTTGGAGGAGGATGTTTTTATGAGTTGTTTCATAGATTTTCAATAGAATTTTAAATTTTTTTGGAAAGTTTATAAATTATTCTATTTAAAATTTTAAAAATGTACAAAGAAAAATTCAACACACAAAACACTTACACAATAGTACACACACACAAATGTAATTTTTTATTCATATATACATTTTTACATAAATAATACATAGTGTTACACACATTTTTTTTTTTACACACACACACACACACAGACACAACAGATCACTGAATTCCTGTTTGACCAAAAAAAAAAAATTTATGAATGATGAAGCAAGTTAGTAACTAAAATAACAATATTTTTTTTTTAAATCAAAATTATTTCCATTCTTCTGTTTACCTTTCAGATTTAAAAAAAAATTTGAATCTAAAAAAAATTTAATTATTTTAATATTTGAAATTTTATTGAAACCTAATTATATCCAATAAAAAATATATGCCACTATAATTATATCAGAAATAATATTGAGAAACATGGGTAAAATAAAAATGCAAATTACAAATATTAATTGAAATTTTATTGATACCTAATTATAGGCAATAAAAACTAAATGTCTATAATTATATCAGAAATAATATCAAGAAACATTTGTATAAAATAAAAATACAAATGTCCAATAATAGAATAAAATTAATTGAATTTTATTGAAACATTAATTAACCAATAAAAACTAAATGTCTATAATTAAACAGAAATAAATCAAAAAAGAAATGATTCAAATTTGGGAAAAATTAAAGTTGCAAATCACCAATATGAAAAGTTTTAATTATTTGTAAAACTTCAAATTGACAAAAATTTGCCATGATATTTTAAGCTTATGTAAAATAAAAAATTAAATGCCTTTTATAATTTATTTAGAAATAAAATATGAAAAACATTTTAAAATAAAAATCCAAAAAAGGATTTAATATTAATTTTTTTTTTTTTTTTTTTTTACCA
Organism: Acanthosepion pharaonis; assembly: GCA_903632075.3. Classification (NCBI taxonomy): domain Eukaryota; kingdom Metazoa; phylum Mollusca; class Cephalopoda; order Sepiida; family Sepiidae; genus Acanthosepion; species Acanthosepion pharaonis. Next base: position 761,796 of record CAHIKZ030002018.1, read on the forward strand.
ATATTCAATTGAAATTTTATTGAAAAATTTTGAGATGAAATGGAATGAAATCCCTATAAAAAAAATCCTAAGAAAAATCTAGCATATCAACTCTGTAATCTCCCAGGTCATGTGATTATCTGAACTATAATTAATCAAAATAGACATATTTGAATTATGTCATTCTAAAGAGAAAATATATATAAATATTATTTTATTGAAACAGTAATTATAGGACAATAAATAACTAAATGCCATTGTTAATTATTGGTAATTTTTATTGGAAATTTTTTTTTTTTTTTTATAAGAAATATGGGTCAAAAAAAGCATCCTCACTTTTAAATTATCAATGGAAACCTAATTTGCAAAATAAAAAAGTGAATTTTTAATTTTTTTTTTTTTTGCACTTTGATTCCTTTGAATCTTCATTCAATCATCTTCTGCTTTACAAAAAAAAAAAATCTTCATAGGTTTTTGATTATTTCTTCTCTAAATTTCAAGGAACAAAATAAAAAGAAAATTCTTTGCTCTTCATCTTTTTTTTTTAAAGCCATGAAATATTGGAAAAATTATTTATAAATTTTACTTCTACTACTATGAATTTCATTAGAGCTTAGAAATTTCAAATGGAATATTTAAAAAATGTTATAAATTTTATATATCTACTTTTGAACTTCAATTTAAATTAATTTAAAAAAAAGTTTTCAACAAATATTCTATTCTTGGAGATGAACTCATACAAAATTGAACTTATCAAATATTAAATAAATATTGAACAATTGGAAGTGAAAACTCTTAGCAAAGATGGACCTACGTGCTCGTGAAAACAAAAAAACAGAATGTCAAAATGATGGCTTTTCCATTGAGATCACTTTTATTTTAACTACATTCACTGTTTGGTATTGTTTTAAGGGCCCAATGTTTTAAAAAGCAATGTTTTAAAAAGCAATAATCAGATTTGTAATAAAACCTAAAGATATGAAAGTGAATTTTTTTTACATTTTCTTTGTTCTTGAGAATTGACAGCAAAAATAATAAAGTATTTACACTATTTGTTGACCTTATTGTTATTGCCATATTCATGACATTTTGACTGTTGTACATTCTGGCCATATTCAGGTGATATTAGTTGAAATCTTGAACGGAACCATTTTAATCCATGGGTATAGACAGTTTTAGTTTCACATCTATATAACATCAGGACAAACTTCAGGAGTGGTTCAGATTTTATGCAGATATATCTTTAAAAAAAAAAAAAAAACCATTAGAGAACATGCAAATGGACACCAACAAACACCATCAAATGCAGCTGTGGAAAAAACAAAATAAAAGAAAAGGAAACCAATAAACAAATGTGATGATAGGGAAAGAAATAAAAGAAACATGAAGAGAAATTAGAAAATGCTCAATGGTTGACAAATAAATAAAACAGAACAGTAAGATCAACCAATGATACTGGACAAGGTTGAAATAACAGACAAAAATATATTGGAAAATAAGTTATGTAACACTTTTTCTAGATTATTGCCTTTAATTACATTTTTTGATTGTTTTTACAAGATTTTTACACACACTGATAGAATTTTGCTCCATTCTTTTTGATTAATATTGTCTAGTACCTTCAGATTCAAAGGTTTTTTAATTTTATATTTTTTTTCAAATATAACTTAAATTTTCAATGGGATTTAGGTTAGAACTTTGAAAATGGACAAATAATGTCTTAATTTTTTTGTCAAAAATGATCAACACCAGTCAAAGTATTTGAATGTAATGAGAAGCCTTGAATAGGTTGTAGATAATTATATCTAAAATAAATTTAATAGTTAAATTTTAAAAATCTTTATTTTACATTAATATTTTTTGAAAGACACATCACTATCCTTCAGTCCAGAAATATAAATTATACTAATGTTGGTTTAGAGAAAAAATAAGTTTAAGAAAATGACTGACCAATGAAAATTAAAATCAAAAAATACACAGAATTTTTTTTTGTAAATTTTATTTATTCAGAGGTCATTGTTAAAATGGAATGTTCTGTAATGTTCCCAAAGACAATTTTCATTTTTTTTTTTTTTTTTTTTTTTTAAGAATATTCAAAATTGCTCTTTTATCCATGTTTGGTTCATTTCACCCTAGTTCTTCTGGAGCTGTTGAAAGCAAAACTTTAAAGCATAATGTTTGAATATCAATAGATAATTGTATGCCTTTGGAATTTTTCTTTTAGTTTTATTTACTTTCCTTCAGAATTATTGATTTTTCTTACATAATTAGATAAATTGCAAAAACCCAAAATTTGGGAAAGAAAGTGAGAATGAATTTATTTTTCAAATAATCAAATAATGTTTGAACAAATGACAATGATGCCCACAACAAAATTTTTATTTTAATGTTAATCAATAATTCATAAAAAACACAAAAAAAATTTAACATAGGACAAAATTATTGGTAGTTTGGTTTAATCTAATTGTAAAACAGAGTTTATTATTTATTGCTGATATTCTAGATTTTTCCAAATTAAAGGACTTCTATATTTTCTTTTGTTTCAAATATGCCCAAGATTTTCCTTGCCATTTTCAAAGAAGGCCTGCTCAATGAAGGTATAAGTATGATTTTTCTGTCATCTGTATTTATGTAACAACTAATGTTGAAAACAATCATGTTGGAAAAAACTTCAAAAAAAAAAAAGAACAGGTTTTATTTTATTTTAAAGAATAACAAGAATACTTATTTTTATCCATGATACATGTCCTAGTTTCCTGGTCCAGAAGGAGCTTAAAACATCTCCAGAGCAGAATTACCCCAAAAATGGTAGAATTAAGGGAAAGGGGTACTTTTTAGATTTGAGTTTCATTCATTTGTCTCCATCAAAATGGACTGGATGTGACCAAATAATTTTAGTTTGGTTTCATATGAAAAGAAAATGGTTCAATATTTATCCTATTTGTAAGAATCAAAGTAACATAGGATAAACCAATGGGAGGTGTTTAGCTTTAATCAAGTGAGTTTTGCTTGGGTAAAAGACAAAATTTTTTTCTGCTCAACAAAAGTATTTAGTGATTGTCTTTCATGAATATATTCAACTTTGATGTCTTTACATCATTGACAATGTCCTTTTGTCATTAAGTGAGGATCTTTGAAAGATATTTCTAACAATTTTTTCTTTCCATTCTCTCAGAAATTAACCATTTTCTGCCAGTTTCCTAATTTATTCTCAACCCAATGAATTTCATTCTACTTCTTGATGCAATGTTACAATTTGTTAATCCAAGAACATTTAAACATTAGAAAGTGTTGTATATCCATCACCTTGTTTGTATGCATCAACTATCTTCATTCAGAGCTTCTTGTGAAGTTCAAGCATTTTTCACCATGTTTGAAGAATGAATGAGTTATTGCAGTATATGGCACTCACATATTGTATCTTCATTACCTTTTAGAATTTTAGAAAAATCAAGTCAATAAATTTCATTCAAAAAGTGTTTCTATTAAATGTTAAATGAAGAAAAAACATTGCAATTGCCACAAAGTAATATTATTTCATAATTTTCATAAGTGGGGTTGCTAATAATTTTGAACTGCACCGATTTTTAGAAACATCTATAACTATGAATATAATAATTTGAAACTTCTAAAAATTGCACAAATTATTCAAAACTAAATACAGAAGCTACTACTTATGGTAAATTCAGTAGATACTTGCAAATATTCGCATTTCCTTAGAAAATATGCAAATATACAATGGGTGGGGGGAATAATTCTATCCGCCAATGTACATACACATGATGACAGATTGATTTCTTTTCTATGGCTTATCAACCCATTGAATATTATTGAAAGCTAGAAAATATTTTTAGATTGAAAGAATATTTTTTTGAAATTTAGTGATACAAGTCTTATTAATTAACCCATAGCTAGGGGGAGGAGAGATGGATTCATACCTTTCCCAAGGACATTTACACATAAGTGAATATAATAAATCCAACAGGAATTAGAACTCGGCTCTCTGATTAACAATTCTGAGCCATTATCCATTACACCACCTGCACATCCAAACTTACAGCACCAGGTAGTTACCAACAATCACCCATCTAGTTACTGACCAGACTCAAAATTGCTTAACTTCAATGATCATACAGGAACAGGGATTTGAATGTAAGCCTTGATGGTACTTGGAGATTATAGAGCAAAGAATTTTAGTTAAATTTTAAATGATATATTTTACATTAATGGCTTTGGAAAGACACATCATCTCTCCTTCAGTTCAGAATGCTACTAATTATACTAATGTTGGTTTAGAGAATTGAATGAATGCGAAACATGACTGACCAATGAAAATTAAACAATAAAAATACCAGCGTTTCTTTTCTTCATATTTCATTCTCAGATGAAGCTTTAATAAATGTGAAATATTTTTGATTGATAAATATTTCCTATTTGTTCTTTATCTTATCTTCACATTAATCTCTCTAATGTCATAAACTATATTTATTTTTGACTCATTACATTCAGAAGAAAATTAATTTCATTTTAAATTTGATCTGTTAAATTTTGAAAGAAAAATCATTTTATTATTGTGCCATGCGTGATACACAAATGATCATGTCTCTTTCGATACATGACTGACAAAGCAGATTTTTTTTTCCATATAGTAGGTGATTTTTTCATTTTTGCATGAGACCAGTTGCCATCCAAGGCTATAGAACTCAGTCTGTCCTGCTATTTACCCATAGCTGGAGGGAGAAGAAGAGAATTCATAATTTCCCTAAGGGTATTAGCACAACTTTGGAATGTAATAGATTCAACTGATTTTAAAGTTGGAACTCTGATTCTTTCAATTATACTTTTATGCTGAAAATGTTCAAATGATTAAAAAAAATGTGTTGAAATTTTAATTGCTCACATGAAAGGGATTGATTATATTCTAAAGTTATATATCAAGTTTAGAATATTGCTGCCACATATGGTCCAGTGCCCCTGCTATTTACCTTGAGCTCCTTGATAAGATCCAAAGAAGGATCTGCAATATTATTGGTCCTGATCTGGCAGCTCAGCTCCAGTTGCTTTCCCACTGCTGTAAGGTTGCCTTTCTATGTCTTTTCTATAAATACTTTCATGGTAATTGTTTGAATGAGCTCTTCACTATGGTACCATTTTTTTTTTGAATTTAAGCATTACTAGACTGGTGTTGAGATCTCATCAATTTACAGTTGAAAAAAAAAGATGTAAAATAAATTCATGATTAACAGAAACAGCACATTGGTAAATTTGTGGAAACCCTTCTGGCTCCACATTTTCCAGCCAACTTTAATCTGCAAAAATTTAAATGCAATGTCAATTTTTATCTACTATCAACCCTAATTACTTCATTAATTTCTGCTCATCATTAATGTTTCTGTTCCTAATTCTTCCAAAATTAAAACTCCCTTGTGTTTTAGTGACATTTTTGCCTTGTTTGGTGTGATTCAAAAAAAAAAATATCACAATATTAAAAAAAAATTCTATGTAATTAAAATGCTTTGAAATCATTATTTAATACACTCAGAAAGAACTTGACATTTTTTTCAATTGACTTGTTAAGATTAAAGGAAACAGAACATTAGCATTAAACCTATTAATCTGATTTAAAAAGCCAGAAAATACTTATTTTTACTTAATACATTTAGAAGGAACTTAATGCTTTTTTTCCAATTGACCTGATAAGGAAACAAAACATTGACATTGAACATATTGATCTGATTGAAATTTTAGTTGTTGACATGAAAAAAAAAAAAACTAATGAAACAAAAACTTTTATATAACACCCATGAAAAAGAAAACCCTGTGTGATTATTATTAAAATTTCAGCTTCTAAATAATGTCCTTATTAGAGAAAAAAAAAACAAAACAAAACCTTGCATACTATTAGGTGTCTAATTGAAAATGTGTGTGTGTTGCATTTACATATTTTGAAGAAACTTTTTGACTACCCCAAGCTTCTTAAAACCACCCAGTTTATAAATTCCACACTTTCCCACATGACTGAAATAGAGACCATAATTTTTATATTTGGTTTAAGTTTTTGCTTGCATGCTTTTATATCCAGGACTAGAGCAGGAAAAAGTAACTCATTCAACCAGTAACAAAGGGCCGGATCAATGTTAAAATGACGGGTTATGGGCCGGACGAAGGCCATTAATGAAAAATTAAGGAAAATTACATATGCAGACCCCTGTCAACCTAAATATTTAAAACCATAATGAAAATAAACATTGAGAAATCAGAAAAACAAAAGAAAATCTAAAATTAAAAAAACACCTAACAAAAATGACTTTTCCTCAAGGAACGTCAAAATACTTAAAAGTGAAAAAAATCAACCGAAGTGAAATGGATGAAATTATGACGTGTAGGTTTGAAACTGTTATTGAAAATTGTTCCACAAATGAACCACACACACACACATCAAACAAAAACGAAGCACATATACCCATACATACGAGTACAAATAGTTGCAAACATATACACTTACATACATACACATGTGGTATCATCCACACATTCATGAGGCATGTATGTATAATGCGCGTATGTTTAACTGTCTTTAGATTTCTGCTACCTCGCATGTCAGTCCCTCCTGGCCTCTTTTCACTTTATCGTTCCTTTCGCTTCTGTTATCTTTTAATGTAGCCAAGGGTCATAACAAATATGTATCCATTATTTGACATTAAACGTAGACAACGCAACTTGGTAAAATAAGTCTCATGAAAGATAATTGGCAGATAGTCTAATTTCAAAGCCTCGTCTCTCATGTTAAAAAATAGAGTCATTGGTAATCAGGACCAAGGGCAAGGTAAAAATGCCTTTGCAGGGCGGATCCCGATAGGTTGCCGACCCTTACCAGAGTGTATTACCTGTGATAGAAGTGGGGCAAAGCTGATAGAGGACTCTGGGCAGTGCTTTGTGACCCTTACTATCTTATCAACATTTGTTTTGATTTTTTAAAAAAACATTTATACGTTATAAATTAAAATAAGCACAAATGACTACTGAAGGATGAAAAATTTTCACAAAATATTAGTAAAAGTTTGTTTACTCAGTTGAAGATATTTTTGGCTTGTGTTGTTCAAAATAACAGGAGAGTTGAAGTAAATAGGTTTTTCTGCTTGGTAAGTTTTACTGAGTGATAATAGGCCACTATATACGCCATAGTTTAAGTTACTAGAAATCAAAAAGTCCTTCAACTGTGTGTATTATCCCAAAATTAAAAGCACTATTATTTCAATACAACCTATACAAGCTGTATTGAAATAATTGTATTGAAATCTTACAGTGAACCAATTTGAAAATTAAGAACATTTAGCATCATTTACTTGACCCGATGATGACAAATAAATGCACATCATAAGTACATTTTAATTTCTTTTTAACATGATCTTTTATTTAATATAATTGTTGTAGAGTGGTTTCACAGTGGAGACTAGTATTTGTACTAAGTCGGTCCTAAAATAGGTTCGATGTACAAAACGTTAGGAACTTGATATAATAAATATAACGCAGAGTAATCTAGTTGTGGTCGCTGATACTTTAGTATTCGACTGTCGTCCGACATCGACTGACTAACCGACTCACTGACCAACTGACTCGTTACTCTTACTACTCCTATTTATTATAGGTGGGAGAGTCTATTAACTATAGAATAGGTGTGTTCCACTATAACAGTATGATACCTCCATTATTTGACAGGCAAGAATACAGCAATATTTGTTTTGATCTACAAGCTACACCTCATTGCCTTTTAGATGATGTCATCGTCTTTTGTTTGGCTTTGCATCGTTCTGAGAAATAAGCAATGTGAATAATGCTAAAATTTTAGTAAAATCTGACATATATTTTAACAAAAAAAATGAACATCTGAAATCATAAGTGCTAAATTTTTAAAAATAACTCCATAGTCTTACTAAAAAATGTTAGATATGAACACTTCTCACTGGTCGGTCCTGGTTTAATTCCTGTGCTAGTCAATACTGTAGCTGGTCATTGAAGTAGCCATCCCAGCCTGCACTCTGCTCTGCCACATTGTGCTTTTTAGTCTCAGAGCTAACAAAGACTGTGTTGCTGTCAGCAATCACGGTGCTGGTTTGAACCAGAGTGAAGCAGTGTCACTAAGAACATGTTTTAAATTTACTTTATTGTTGTGATTTTTTTTTTTTAAGCATTTCACCCCAAGCAAGGCGGGAAGCCACTAGGACGCAAGGGGTTACAGAAAATTTAGAGCAAGATCAGATAGGAGTGATAGAAGAAAGAATGAGGAGAAGGGTAGTGGATAGATCAAGGCAACTGGAGATGTCGACTGACATTACACTTGAATAGCTGGAGATTATAGCTCTCAGGGAAACTGGAATAGGGAAGGGAGTTCCACAGGTGAGAGGTGCAAGACATGAAGGTATTGGAGTAGAAGAGACGGCTACATTTAGGAGTTTCGACAGTGAAGGGGTGAGAGTCAGTCGTTCACTTTTGAACCGACTGCTCGGTTGAACTCTCTTCCTACGGATGGGAGGAACCCGAAGGAGACCTTACCCATAATAACATAATTGACTATTCCATAGGTAATAAATACTGCGCCTCAAGAGGAAGCAGAGAGTTCAGTCTGAAGTCAGGCGACCGGCTGTTTGGTTGAACCCTCTGCCTTCGGGCGGGGAGGAAACCGAAGGAGGCTACGCGAAGGGCGGATTCTCTTTCGGGGAGGTAAACCGGCCCTGAACCTGTTTATACGGGTTCAATGGGCATATTTTTGGCCGAGCCCACGGGCTCGGAATGGCCACATTAAAAAGGCCTTGTGCCACATGACACCCTCGTGGGGGGGGGGGGTGACTGAATATCGTGAAGGGGTGAGAGCGGGATGCCAGACTCGTAGGGCGCTTGAACTCATAAAGTCTGGGAACCAGCGAATGCAGCCCCTCAGAGCAATTGCCATGAAAGTATTTGTAGAACAGACAGTAAAATTTTAAAATATTTTAAAGCAAAATAACTAAATAAATTACCTAGAGTTTCTACTTTCTTTTTAATAATATGAAAGTAAAAAATAAAATATTCTTTTAAAATATATGACATTATTAAATTTATTTCATTTTTAATTTTGATAACACTAAAACTAGAAAAATGAAAAGAATCTTAAAACAAGTTTTTCTTTAAATGAAAATTGTTAGTATTTTTCAGCTTACCTTTCTTCAGACTATAAAAGGTAATATGCAATGCAATTCCCGCACTCAGTTTCTCACAAAAATTTCCTGAATAGCTACATTTAGGTGTAAATTAAATATAAATGCTTAATTGAAAAATAACAAAAAATTTTGCTAAAATATACCGTTTTTTGGAGTTATCAATAATAAATTTTACATATGTATTGTTTTTTCCATTTATTTTTTGTTTTTCGTTTCAACTTTGACATTTTTACATAAACTAAACAAAAATTTGATAGGTTTACAGAGAAATCCCAACAAATTCATTTCAGAATGAAGAAATTATCCCGTTTTTTGTTTTTCTTCTCGTTTGAAAGGTACGTGTGTGTGACGGCCTTCAAGATCACATCGGCGGTCACCAATAAAATATGGCCGACTTCACCACATTTATTTAACTTAGATTAGGAAACCAAACTGACGTGAAGAAAAAGGATAAGCCAAAGACATCATTACACATAAAATTTGTATTTTAACAAGATGTACAAACAAGGATGTGAAAGTGTGGTGAAAATAAAAGAACTCTTTAATCTTTCTCTGACTTTCCAGGACTGAATGATTTCCCTTTGTTTTTGTTTTCCTCTCTCCATGAGGTGGTCGGCCATCTTCCTGTAACAGTTCGCTACCGGAGTAGATTTCTAGTAGAATAAAGCTTCACTCAAGCTACACGGACTCGACCCTTTTTCATAACAATTTATTCTACTAGAAATCTATCAGGATGGAAAAATATCTTAAGCCAGAACGCCTAGATCTAGACCCAAATAAACCTGACTCAGCCGACACATGGCGACACTGGAAAAGATCCTTCCATATATTTCTCGAAGCGGCCGGTGAAACACAACAGACTCCACTGACTGATAGGCTGAAACTGAATTTACTTATCAACCTTGTCTCTCCCACTATCTTTAAACACATCTCCGACGTGGACGATTACGATTCAGCCATGGACGTTCTGGAAGGGGTGTTTGTGCAGCCTAGAAATACCATCTTTTGTAGGCATCTGCTGGCTACTCGGCGTCAACAAACTGACGAGAGTGTAGACCAGTATTTGCAAGCTTTAAAGAAACTTGCCAAGGATTGCGAGTTCAAGGCTGTTACAGCAATACAGGCGAGAGACGAATACATACGAGACGCATTTATAAATGGAATTTCGTCTAATCATATCAGACAACGACTCCTGGAAAACAAAACACTAGATCTAAGCACTGCTTATGACCAGATGCTAAAGCTAACACTTGAGATGGCACAGAAACAATTAGTATCCTACTCTCAACAGAACTCACTAAACGCATCTGTCTCTACTGCTCAAACTGAGGTAACTGACGATGACGATCGGCCTGGGTGCTATGAGGAACATACTGTGGCCGCCATCTCTGGACAAAAATGCTTCTTCTGCGGGAATCAGAGACATGACAGAATTAGATGCCCTGCCCGAAACTCCATTTGCAAAAATTGCTAAAAGAAAGGACATTTTGCTCGTGTCTGCAGATCACCTACAGCTGCTGCTATCAACCACGGTGAGTCTAGTCTTGTGTCTTCCATTCCATCTTATAGTTTCTCAAAGAGTCTATCTTGCACGACATTGCGTGGAAAAATCAAAGGCAAGTCTCTAAAAATAATACAAGCAGCTCAGAAAATTTTATTAATTCTGACGAGGTTAAAAGGCTCGGATTGGCAATCTCGCCAAGTTCAGAAAGAATTTTTATGGCTAGCTGTTCCCATTCATCCTCTACTCTTGGACATTGTATAGTATCCCTAGAGAATACAGTAATGTCAAGTTGTCCGTTATGGCTAACTTATGCTGTGATGTCATTCTTGGGCATAATTTCCTACATCAGCATTCTTCAGTAAAAATACCTTTTGGGGTACTGCTTCCACCTCTCACTGTTTGTGAACTAACTGCAATTAATAATGTCCCTTACCCCTCTCTGTTTGCGAATCTAACTTCTGACTGTCATCCAATAGCAGTAAAATCCAGGAGACATAGCCTACCTGACGCTAAATTCATTCGTTCAGAAATATCGCGGATGCTGAAGGAAGGAAGGAATTATAGAGCCATCTCAATCGTCATGGTGAGCCCAAACTCTGGTAGTGTCTCCTGAAAATCACAAAAAGAGACTCGTCATGGATTATTCTCAGACGATAAATCGGTTCACTCTTCTGGATGCTTATCCACTTCCTCGGATAGATGACATAGTAAATGAGATTGCCTGTTATCAGGTATTTTTAGCACACTTGATTTAACCAGTGCCTATCACCAGGTTGCCATCTAGCCAGAAGAACGAAAATATACTGCCTTCGAAGCTGCTGGGTCTGTGTACCAATTTTGTCGAATCCCTTTCGGAGTGACCAATGGAGTAGCAAGTTTCCAGCGAGTCATCGATGACATTATCAAGCGAGAAGACCTCCGAGGAACCTACGCCTATATCGACAATGTTACTATCTGCGGTCATAACCAGGCTGAACATGACAACAATCTAAAAAAATTTATGAATAGCGTGGCAAAGTATGGCCTAACACTGAATAGAAGTAAATGTCATTACTCACTTAATTCAGTGGACTTGCTTGGGTTATACTATAAGCATGGGTTCAGTAAAACCTGACCCCAACAGACTCAAAGGATTGGTGGATCTGCCAGTACCTCAAGATCATGCCTCTCTCAGACGAGCAATGGGGATGTTCTCTCACTATTCAAATTTCTCTGAAAAATTACATCCCTTAACTAGAGTTACCCATTTTCCTCTCACTAAAGAACAAACGGATGCCTTCAAGCATCTAAAGAAGGAGATTGCAAAATCGTCCCTGATGGCTATAGACTCTACTCTACCTTTTGAGATTGAGACTGATGCTTCAGAACATGCTATTGCTGCTTCTCTAACCCAAAACTGTCGGCCTGTAGCTTTCTTTTCAAGAAGTTTAACTTCTGCCAAGCAAAAGCACTCATAATTTGAAAAGGAGGCCTATGCAATTGTAGAAGCAATTCGAAAGTGGCCACACTTATTACTTGGGAGACATTTTTAAGCTCATCACAGATCAGAAGTCTGTCTCCTACATGTTCAATCTTAAAAGTAAAAACAAGATAGAAAATGAGAAGATCACAAGATGGAAATTAGAACTTGCCTGTTTCAGTTATGACATAGCGTATCGTTCGGGAAAAACAAAATGCTGCTGCAGACACTTTATCACGAATCTGCTCTTCTACCATCTCTGTTGACAAGTTACATATCTTGCACAAAGATTTATGTCACCCTGGGGTAACCCGAATGCTGCATTTTGTCAGAAGTAAAAAAAATGCCATACTCTGTAGAAGATGTAAGAGCGGTAACCAGGTCATGCCAGGTGTGTTCCGAGATAAAGCCTAGATTCATTAAAATGCCTCCTCAAACACTCATAAAAGCAAGTCAGCCCTTTGAAAGATTAAGTATAGACTTCAAGGGACCTTTACCTTCAAATTTGATAGATTGAAAATGTATTTTATTTATTTATTTATTTTGTTTAAAGGTTAAATAAATAAATCAACAAATAAAGTTAGAATTTTTTTTATTTTTTTATTTTTGGACTGACTACCAACCAAATCAATTATATGCAAGTTGGAGAAAGATTGATTCATGCCTTTTCCTAGGGCATTAGTGCAAAGTGAAGAAAACAGACTTATTCAGAATTTGAAATCTTCATGCTTATTCTTTTTTTCCACACTTAAAAATTCATGCTCTCTGCTAGTGCCAGACTTAAAGAAAGAGAAAATCTAAGCTTTTCCACTTGTTAGGTTCTTATCATAATTTGTAACATCGTCAAAAATATATTTTTTTTCTTGGTTGGAGTTTCCCATCAATTTTGAGGCTACCTTATTTTGAGTAAACTTAGCTTTTCAAAATCTGCTGCACAACATCTGAGTATCGGGTGGGTAAACAAATTTCCAGTATTTTATAAATGACAAAAATTATTTTTAGCAATTTTCTATTCAAAGATTTTTAAAGGAAAAATACTTCATTTGATTACTTCACCGAAATAATTTAATCATGAGTTTTACAAATTTATAGATACATCTCTTCAGAAATTGTGTTTAACTTTTATCAAACCACATTTTATAGAACCACAAATATTTTTGAAAGTGATACCATGAAAAGTTGTTAGCATGTAAATATAATATGCTCCCTTACTTTGAAAAATATCTGTAGTTCCATAGCATGAATACTAATTGATCTTATATCAGAATTGTCTTCTTATTAGCACAAAGATTTTTTCCTTGATTATTTAGTTAAGTGTCATATGTAAGGCAGGCTTTGCTAATCCTGTTTCTTCCTAGTCATAACTGACAAGGCAGAAGATTTTCCTGTAGCAAGTTGTCATTTCTTTCTGTAGTAGACTAGTTGCCAACCAAGGCTGTAGGACCTAGTCTTTCCTGTTATTAATCTCAGTAGCAGGGAGGAGTCATATTTTGGAATCTTCCACAACAACCAGCCTTACCTATTTTTAGGAAATGTACTCTTCCTATCTGGTAAGTAAAATTCTACTTTCATACAATATAACAAGTATTCATTGGTCAATCACCTCCAATCTAGTTTGCTGATTGGTCAGTTCCGACCATTCAAACCGCCTGCACGCGACCAATCTGTTTTCCTGCTCATATGCTAGGAGCCACTTGACCATTATATAAACCAAACACGTGTGAACTTTTTGAGTAGTAGTTACCAAGTGCCAAGATGTAACCTTCACTGACTCCCGTCTTAGTCATTGCTGACTAGACGTTAAAAATAATTACCAACATTCACGAACTCTGAAATCACTCCTGAACTTTTACCAACTTTGCAACTCACAATTCCAAACTTTATTCTTCTAAATTACTGTTTAATATTATTTCTTAATATGAACTCCGGTACAACCAATACCTAATCAAAGGGACACGACTCTGTCCTACCTTTTCAGTTCGCATTCATGAACATCAAACATTAATAAATCTAATTGTTATGTTTTGGAATCATTCGGTTCAGTTTTGTATTTTATTCTATGTGCTATTTACGTCAAGTATAAATTGCATTGCTTTCACGCATTGTCCTTAATCTCATCTTTCTTAGCCATTACACATATTGGTAACACGTACTACTACAAATGGCAACCCCGACGTTCGTTGTAGGACCAAACCACATACATCTATATATATTGGAGATGATTACACTGGAACAAATAATAATGGTAGATAAACCACTTCAATATCTTACACAAAGATATTTGCATGTAAGTGAATGTAACAATCTTGACTGGAATTTGAACTTGGCTCTCCAATTTCTTATTCGAAGCCAATATCCATCACAATGCCACAGTTTGCTTCACATCAACAGACATTTGACAGATTAAATATCACCATCTTGATTTATACATCTATAGTGGGTTAGCCAGTCTGTATTGGTTATAAATACAAATAAAACTTATCCTCTATTATTTTTACTATATCAAAATGTAACAAAGACAACAACAAGAGAAATAATCAAGTATAAGAATTTGTTCAACAATAGATATTTTTTTTTATAAACACAACAAATACATAATATATTGTGCTAAAGTTGTTAAAACACTTTAGAGTTCTTTGGTGTGTGATACTGAAAGAATTTGAGTTACTGTACGTGTGAAAATGAGAAGGTGTAGTTAGCTATATTTGTTTTTATAGGAAAATTAAACAGTTGTTATTGTTTTTGTATTAAATAGAAAAAAGTATTGTTCTTGACTCACTGATTGTTATAGAGTTATCGCTCTTTAAGTTGCTGAAATGATTGTACAAAAATGAGAAGGTATAGTTAAGTATATTTGTTGTTGTGGGAAAATTAAACAGTTATTTTTTTTGCATTGAATAGAAAAAAGAGTATTGTTCTTGACTCACTGATTTTTACAGAGTTATCGCTCTTTTACCGGAGATGCTTGTTGTGGAATAGAATATTTTGTGGGAGGGAGCGTTCTTTCGCAAGCTGGATTTATGTTAATTTTAGTCATTGACGTTAAGCCTGGAATTGGTTGACAAGGTTCGTTTTCATGTTGAAGAATTTGGTTCGTCTCCTTTGTTGTTGAGTCGATCTCCAATGAAGTCAACTAAACAAGTTGAATATTTTAAGGGCCCACTGACCAAGTCGCGTCGAAGTTTCGTTTTTATTAGTTCTCTTGGTCACGTGGATGGATCGTTTTGTGGCGTCAACTAGAGGTCAAAATTTGGGTCAGTACCTTCAGATGTAGTTGATGACACCTAACTAATATTTTACAACCAATCAAAATGCATCAGTTGTTATATTTAATTGGGAGCCTCTATGTGTTTAACTTGCACAAAATTTGAGATTTAAAAAAATGTAGGAATCTAATTCTACACATCTGATGATAGCACAAATATTCTTCTTTTTATTAGTTTTTATGGCTTACTTATATTGTAATTGCCCTACTGCTCTAGTCGTATGTTTTATCAAAATAGAGTTTGGTCAAAAATGGAAAGAATAATCTCTAAAAGAATATTTTAAACATTTGAAAATCTTTCTGAATTAAAACATTGTACTTGTATATTGTGTATTACTCTTTTCAAATCAAATGAAAATTATTTTTCAGATAAGCTTATTGATTTCTTTTTATTGATTTTCCTTGACTGCTGGACTTAATGTGTATCTACATGTACCTATTAAAATCTGATTTCATATATTATTCATGTCTCTTAATATATCTGTTTATTTTTTGTTTTTGCTTGTTTTTCACAGATGTTTTGGCTTTAATTTTTTTTTAATTCACAGATGTTTTGGCCTTAATTTTTTTAAATTGTTTTATTCTTTAAGTTTATGCATTTTGTTAGATGTCATAAGGCTTTGCCTCATTTCAAGATTCCAACTTAAATGAATGTTTTTTTTAATTATTTTTAATGGGTGCTTTGTTTTATGCATGTATTTTGTTCTTCCTCATGTTGACATCCACCTGAAGAGTTTGGCTTGTATCGACAAATTAATAATTGCCAGATTCAAATCACCATCTTCATTTATACAACATATGATAGAATAAACATTATTCATTGATATTTGAAATTGATTCAAAAGGAAAACTTCATTTAGACATTATGCTTTAAATTTAACACATTGTGTATGATGCACAGTCTTTAGTCTCATTTGAAGATTCATGCCTAAATTAATCTTTATTATATTAAATGCTTTTTGTATGATATCTTTATCCTCATTTCAAGATCCTAAATTAATCTTCTTTTTATTAGTTTTACCATATATTGTATCCTTATATCATAATTTTCATACTGTTGGAGTTATGTGCTTTATCAAAACAGAGTTTATCTAAATGGAAACTGATCTCTAAAAGAGGATTTTAGATATCTGAATAATTTTTATAAAATATCAGGGTTTGTGTATTATTCTTTTCAACTCAATAGAAAATTACTTAAGATAAGCTTGCTCATTTTTTTTTATTGATATGCTGCATTATTGTGTCTCTGTACTGATCTCAAGTAGCCTTAATATATAGCTAAATGTATCCGTTAAAATATGGACTGATTTCATGTATTATTCACTCTGTTAAATTTAAATGTTTTATTACGTTATCTTCACAGATGTTTGGGCTGAACAGAAAATCAGGATATTCATAAAAACTTTTATACTTGGAAATTTAAATGAAAGGAAAGACTTTGAATTTTCCATTAAGAAAAAAGAAATATATGCTGCAATCTTCATGTAAAAGTTGAGTATCTGTATTGACAATACAGATACACAACTCACTAAGCATCGCTGTGAATATTAACTGGCACAAAATCATTTAATTTCAAATGTGTGGTTCATCTTTACCAAAAAAAAAACAAAAAAAAAAACTGTTATATATGAGTAAAAATTAAAGAAAAGACAATCTTTTTAAATCTATAAATTTTTATAATGGTATAAATTTATGGTGCTATATGCAAACACTGGAGAGAAATCATTTTCCTGTGAAGTTTGTGGCAGTGCACGTTTACACACATTTCAGATGAAGAACCACATTTGAACACTCACTGGAGAGAAACCATATCCTTATGAAGGTTGTGACTGCATTTTCACTGACATCTAATTTGAAGTGCCACATGCAAAAACACATGAGAGAAACCGTATTTTTATGAAGTTTAGGGAATTGCATTTTCATGGTTGTATCATCGAAACTACATTCTTGTGAAGTATGCAGATGTTTCTAATGATTTAGATTCTGTGTACCACATGGAAACACACACACACACACACAAATATTTTCCTGTGATAATTATGGATATGTATTTTCTTGGAAGGCCAAAAGGTTACGCCATTTTTGAAATCACACTGGTAAGAAGCCATATTCTTGTGAAATTTGTAGATCTGCATGTTCGCATTCATCATCATTGAAGTACAATATGCAAACACACACTGGAGAGAAACCATATTTTTGTGAAGTTTGTGGCTCTGCATTTCCAAAAAGATCAGATGTGGAATGCCATATGTGAACCCACACAGCATAGAAATCATATTCTTGTGAAATTTGTGTATCTGCATTTTCAAATTAGTCAAATTTGAGGCGCCATATGCAAGCATCCACTGGAGAGAAACCATATACCTACAAAACTTGTGAATCTACATTTTCAGTTAAGACAGATTTGGAAAGTCATATGTGAACACACATGGAAAGAAACCATATACTTGTGAAGTTTGTGGATCTGCATTTTCAAAAGCATCATATGTGAAGTGCCATATGCCAACACATACCGGAGAAAGTCTAAAGATTCAATTATGACCAACAGTAAACAATTCTAAGATATGTAAAGCAAGAGCAGATAAAGACACGTGCATTAACATTGTTAGAAATTTACATACATATACATGATGACACTTAGATTGATTGATTTGTTTTTTATGGTTTATCAATCCCTTGCAGTCAGAAAATATTTTTAGATTGTAAGAATTTTTTTTGGAGTTAATAATGGTTTAGTAATATCTTATTAATTAACCCATAGCTAGGGGGAGAAGAGGCCGATTCATACCTTTCCTAAGGGGATTTGTACATAAGTGAATATAACAAACCCAATTGGAATTTTGTTCTCTGTATAACAATTCCAAGTTATTATCCATTGGATCACCCACACATGCAAGCCTACAGAAATATCCATACATACACATGATGGTACTTAAAGATTATCTGGCAAAGAACTTCATTTTTGAAAGGTACAGTTTATATTCATGTTTCTAAGGGTGTTACAAATGTATTTATTTTTTTCTTAATACATTCAGAAGGAAATCAACAGTTTTTCCAATTGACCTGTTAAGATTAAACTGGAAAAAACTTTGGTGCTGAAAATATTAATCTTATTTGAAATCTTACTTGAAACCTTGGTTGTTCACATGTAAAAAGCTAATGAAATAAAAAGTTGTATATAACAACCATGAAAAAAAAAACATAATTCTAATTTCAGCTTTTGAATAATGTCTTTATTTGAGAAAACAACACAACAAAGTTGCATAATAGAAGGTGACAGCTGTTTGAGGAAATTTTCCAACCACCCCGAGTTTATTAAGACCACCCTTTTTATTAAGTGCACACTTCTTACCCAGAGCTCAAAAAGAAAACAGTAATTATTATACTTAGTTAAAGTTTCCACTAAATTATTCTTTTATGACTGCTATTTAAAAAATGGTGTGCCATTGTACCCTTTTATTATTTCCAGTTTGCCTAAATGGACATCTTGCCCAGATCATGCAAGAATAGGCTTTGTACTCGATATCACACCAGAATTTAACAGCAGTCAAGTGTAGAGTTAACTAGAGGTGCACGCTCGGCTACAAAGTGCAGACTCACGTGACCAGACCAGATGCACTTGAGATGCAAGCAGGTCAAAAGACCATATTACATGCATTGTATTATAAGGGTCCGTATTGTAAATACCCACCGTAGTAAGGAGACGAGTAGTTTCTCTAATACACTGCACAAGGGAATTTTATTTCTATATTTTGAGTGCTAAGTAAAGGCCACACAAAAACATGACCAATAGAAATTGATAAAATCTACAGTTGAATAAAATGTCATGTCAGATATGACGGCTGAAGCCATGACACCAACTTCATTCATTGCAAATATACTTAAAGAAAATGCAAGGGTTTTCAGATTGGTCCCACTCGAGAGCCTGGAACACAATGAGCATCACAGTAACCATGAGATAAGGATAACTTAAGCTCCCTATTTTGGATGAGACATAGGGGTCATATGCAAATATACTGACCGTTGTGTTTTTACATTAACACTCCACTTTAAATTTGTAAAGAAAACACAAGAATGAATGACGAGAGATCAATGAAAATCAACAAGTACACATGTATTAAAACAAGCATATACATATAATTCTGTTAATAACAATAAAGATTAAGTCATACGAAGTGGTTTCCCTTGTATTGTATGAAGAACAAATATATGTTGTAATGTCTTTTGTTTAAATTGGTTGGTAGTTTAAGAATGTTTGAGTTTGAAAGTTGAAATATTTGTGCAGAAGAATGATATAGTTCGAATAGTTCACTTGGCTTGTAAACAGACAGTACACTGTGTTTGTGAGTAGAAAATTGAATATACACGTACGTGGTTTAAGTTGTGAAAATTTATAATCTACTGAAGTTATTTCTTTAATCGCTACTTTATATAGATGTAAGGTGGCTCCCAGAACAAGCGCGGGAAGGATATTGAAGAAAGTGTCATTTAATGTGATTGGCCAAAAATCGACCAATCGTTGATTTTTTTTTCTATAGCTAGTTTGGTGAAGACAAAAACACGAGAAATTTTTATGTGGCTCGTGCGATGTGTAAATTGTCTGTACAAAAGGTATTGTTTGTTTTCTGTCCAATTACTGTTGAGTAATTTGTGGGCGTGTTGTACGTAAGCGTCCACTACACTATTATATTTTGTCCCTTTTTCTCTAGTATAGCCGTGTTGTGTCCTTTTTGCATCAGGAAATTTTCTTCTTCTGGCTCAGCCTCTTTATTCTTTCTATACCATACCTTTTCTTTCGTTGAAAAGGACATAATTATGGGGGCTCTGATTTGCCTGCCCATTAATGTCGAAGGGCTCAGCTTTCTTCCTGCATGTGAAATGGATCCATAACTGAGAAGCGTTTTTGGTAAATACGCTTCTAGGCTTTTATTAAGAATTCTTTTAACCTCATTTTCACCGTTTGTACCATTCTTTCCACAATGCCATTAGATTGTGGATGATACGGTGGTGTCTTGTATGGGATACATCCTATCTGTTTCAACCATGCACATAAATTTTCATCGCAAGATTCAGGTGCATTGTCAGTGACTAGTGTCTGGGGTACTCCATTCCTTGAGAATATTGTTCTTAGAACTTGCTTTATTGTGGTGACTTTTCTGTCTTTTACAACCTCTGGCCACTCTGAATACGAATCCACTAATACTAAGAACAATCCCCTATCTTTGATTTGCGCATGATCCATGTGGACCCTAACCCATGGCTCTGCTTCCTTGGGCCATGAGTGAATTTTTCTTTGCTTGAAAATTATTTTTTTTTTTATTTCTGCACATTTTGGGCATCTCTTAATATCCTCCTCTACATCTTTTGAATACCCTGGCCACCAAGCTTGCAACTTTTTGCGTCACTATTATGCCACAATGCACACCATCATGCACTTCTTTTAATATGTCCCTTCTTAGTGTTATATATATGTATATATGTTATTATATTATAATGGGTTATCAGTTATAGTGAAGTGTATGAGTGTTGAAACAGATTAGTTTGATTTGGCCTTGTATGGGTATAAAATAAGAAAATCAAATTGTAAAGTGAAACAACAAATTTATATACAGATAAATCAATTTAGGTCTTTACAAATAAAATTAATGTATTTTGGTTGATACAAGGTCGTCAAAAGGTTCGTAGACCTTGCAAGAATGAGTTTATGTGTACGTAGACAGGAACGTATGTATGTATGTATGTATGTATGTATGAGTGTTACCGTAGGGTAGGAATGTCTTTGAAGTAATCGCTCAGTCTTAAATGTTCCGTTCGTTTATCAAGTATAAAAGAGGTGAGAGAGAAAGGTGGAGATAACAGTAAAGATCGCTAGACGTTTATGAAGGGACGTGTTAATACGCTCGTCTCCTTCTCTCTCTGGTGGCAGGCGAACTTGCCCGTCTTTTATTTTGTTAGTGGGGCTTGAAAAGGTCATTTGGGAATTCTCTCCCGGATATAATTCGGGCCTTTCCATTGGACGATGAACAAACTTCGCGTCGGCTCGCAAAAAGGCCCGTAAAAAAAAAATTGTTTCTGAGAATTGAAGATTATTTGAATTTTGTTTTTAAATGTATCCTAGTTTTCTATTGGCCGAAAAACACTTCGCATCAAGGTGTGAAATATCACGAGTTTTGTTTTGGATTCGCTTTTGCGTGTGTGTTAAGCAAAGTTTGTAAATTCGAGTCTTTTTAATTTCTAACAAAATCAATGAGGCAGAATATTTTTGCCCTTCCTTGTCTTTAAAGGAGTGCCCATTGCCGTGCTGATGTTGCTGCATGCCTTACTTCTTGTCTATCTCACTGCGAATTTTTTCTATGTTCTATACTAAACATTAAATCTGTTACGAAAAAAGAACTAAACAAATTGAACACAAAACGATAAGCTTTAAAAAGGACTCGTAACTGGAAAAACCGAATGAAAAAAAGAATGTTAACAACAAATACTTTTTCACACCCAAACCCAGTTCTGCGGAATCAGAATCAACGTTTCTTGGCATTTGAATTTTAAATCTACGTCTTGTTTTATTCACTACAATATCTCCATTGCATATTATGCCATTTTCTACTTTCAGTTTGTGCTTCGTTTCTTTAAAGGGCCACTCTGTCATCTAATAATTGCTCCATACATTATTTCTTATCCTCTCCTCTATTCTGCTTAATAGAGTGCGATTTTTTTCGAAGCTCTATACTAAACATTAAATCTGTTACGAAAAAAGAACTAAACAAAATGAACACAAAACAATCAGCTTTAAAAAAGGACTCGTAACTGGAAAAACCGAATGAAAAAAGAATGTTAACAACACTTTTTCACACCCAAACCCAGTTCTGCGGAATCAGAATCAACATTGAGTTTAAGTAAAGTGCTATGCAGATTTAAATTTTTACCACTTGTGATGAATGCTGCTATCGATTTTTTTGCATGCTAGTTAACATTCGTGTCAGTCAGCTGTTGGCTCTCACGCTGGCCAATAGAATCTTTCTGTCTACTCGTGGCAGCCAGCTAAAGGCTCTCACTCTGGCCAGTAGAAAATGGCCGCGAACTACATGAAAACTGCCGTAGAAGCATGAAAATATCGATTATTTCCACTATCGATGGGAGTTGGGAAATGCAACGTCGGTCTTGGTCTTCCCGCTAACTTGGAGCATGTGCATGTAAATTTTGGTGCAAATCCGTCGAAAATTGCGGCCGTGCATTCGGTACACACACACACACACATACACACACATCATAGATAAGAGATTATGTCAAAATCGAATGCCATGATCTTTATCGCCCATCTCAAATTCCGTGACGATGTTACTTTTGGCAATTCTTTTATCGGGTTAAATATGAATTCCAATGGTTTGTGGTCCGATTTTATAAGAATTTCTTTCTCGCCAAAAAATGTTGTACCCTTTTCATGCCCCATGTAATCACCAATTCTTCTTTTTCAATATTCGAGTAGTTAATCTTGGCTGACGTTAACCTTCTTGATATGTACATGATTTTTCTTCCTGCGACACGATAGCAGCAATCGTCTTTCCACTCGCGTCTGTGGTTAATGTCACTTCTTTTTGTGGATCAAAACCTAAGGTTGCGTGTTCAGATCACGTCGGGGTCACCATTTTATGTAGTGGTATTGACGGCATAAATCAACCCACACATTATTTTACTTTACGAATGTGTAAGCAAACAAAAAGCAAACAAGAGAAAGAACACAAGAAAATAACTTTTCATAACATGTACAATATTTATATTTATAAATGACAACAGTTTTACAATAACTATTAATATGAGTTACTTCCTTTTGACTGGGCTAAAGCTTTTACTAATAAAATATTTTTTTACCTGAGTTCACAAAAAGCTGAATTATCTTGTCTTTCAAAATGTTCAATGAAAGAGAGTTTAAAGAATCTTGTAAAGCTGAAAATATGTTGATAAACTTTTAGCTTTAAAGAAGTTGGAGAAGTGAAAAAATTTTTTTTTTGCTCGTAGTTGAATGTATTGTTCGTTGATTTGAGTTTCGTAAGATTCAATAACGTGATTGAATAGTTTTTTTATTCAGTAAGTTGCAGAAGTTGGTGAGTGAGTTGTTTCGTTGATATTTTAGCTTGAATTACAGTGAAGTTATTTCGTGTTAAAGAACTTGAGATTCTAACTTTGTACTTCGCTGCAGTAATGATACAATCGTCGTGAAAGGTGTTTAGCAAATTCTAGTCGTCGTAAATTCTCACTGACTGGGTTCGTTTTTCGTACCTTCAATCTATATGTTTTTAATCACGTGATAGGATATATTGAGAGCATTGTTTTTTCGTCAGGTCAAAAAACTAGGTTGATGTTATTCGGACGTAGTGGTGAACAGGTAAATTCTTTTTTTTAATATTTGTTAACCACTCAGAAAGCATCTTACAAAACTCAGTCTGGAGCCTGATATGTTTTGTGTTGCTTATTGAGAACAATGCACGAGAAGATATACGAGATAATTTTAGTATTTATTGTCCAATGAGAAGTTCAGGTTTTCAGAAACATGCATGAAGATGTGATCCGCTTTTAGTACGAAAATCGACATTGATGAAAAAGTGGTAGCGGACAGCTAAATTGGTTTGCTCCTCGGTATTTTCTTTACTGTTTCAAATGCGATAGTTTGCTCTTGTGTCCAGTTAAATTCATTATTTTTCTTGCATAATTTTGCAAATGACACTATTACGTCGCTGTATCTTGGAATATATTTACTATAAAAATTTATCGGCTCCCAAAAGGATTCCTTTTTATTTGTTGGAGGAGGTATTTCTGTTCTTTTCTCATTTGTCAGATGATACGCCTTCTTTCGATATCTAACATCCTAAATATGATATCTTCTTGCAGTCAAAACTATATTTGTCTTAGTTTATAGTCATGTCTGCCTTGTTCAATCTCACTAAAATTTGCTCTGTTTTATATTTCAATTCTTCCCCTACACATGTATCGTCCTAATAAATTATCATGTTTTTTTTTATTTTTCCTAATAAGACTCGTTAAATCGCTTTTTGAAAAATATGACTATAGGAGTGTTTATCGTAGTTACTTCCTTGAATTTTTCATCAATTTCTATTTGGTTGTATGTTGCGTTGAGATCAATTTTCGCAAAGTGTTCCATTTTCACTAATTCGTGGCTCACAGTTTCAATATTTGGCAACGGAAAAGAGTCCGAACATATCTGGTGATTTACCCTGCAGTGGACCGTGTCGGCGATGTTGAGTAGAAGTAGAAGAAACACACGTGAGTTAAGATTTTCCTGCTAGCCGGTCCAACTACATGAGAAAGTTGGACTTTAATTAAGTCCAAAGAAGGCAAAGAAAAATAAACACAAGACCGATAAATATGTGTTGTAGAGTGGTTTCACAGTGGAGGCTTGTGTTTGTATTAAGTCGGTCCTAAAATAGGTTCGACGTACAAAACGTTAGGAACTTCATATAATAGGTAATGACGCAGCAATCTAGTTGTGGTTGCTGATACTTTAATATCCGACTAACGGTCATCCGACATCGACTGACTGACCAACGATATTTAGTCCCCCCCCACCACGAGGGCATCATGTGGCACAAGGCCGGTTTAACGTGGGCTCGGCCAAAAATATGCCCATTGAACCTGTATAAACGGGTTCAGGTCGGTTTACCTCCCCGAAAGAGAATCCGCCCTTCGGCGTAGCCTCCTTCGGGTTCCTCCCCGCCCGAAGGCAGAGAGTTCAACCGATCAGCCAGTCGACTGACTGACCAACTCCCTGAGCGACTGCTATTACTCCTACTTATTATAGGTGGGAGAGTCTATTAACTATAGAATAGGTGTGTTCCACTATAACAGTATGTAAACAAATATATGTATTAATAACAAGAAAGGTTACAAGTTACATGGACAGAGTGTGTGTGGTGAATATTATATGTGTGTGTGTGTGTGTGTGTGTTGTGGTGAGTGTTCGTACGTACGTGTATTGTTCTTAGCGTGTTCCCAGCATTTGGGAAAGGCTGTGTCTGAGAGCGTTCACATCTGCGAGGTGGTATAAGGCCGAAGCCTGAGAAAAAGAGATTTACCTCAAGGTGGCAGCCCAAAAGCCTGAGGGAAAAAGAGGTCGAGGTGAAGGGCCAGCGAGTATTTATAACCAGGGAAGAGAGAGACCCCTGGTGAAAGGGTTAAGGAGCTAAGGAGGAGCTAACTCCGACAACCCCTATCCTTAAATCTTCGTCAGGTTTCTTTATCGCTACTATTGGTAACACCCAATTGCTACCACCTTGAGTCACTTTTTCTAGTATGCCTTATATCATTTTGTTTAACTTGGCCACCACCAAAGGTAGGATATGAATTGGAACTTTTCTCGACTCTATATATTTGGGGTGATAATTCTCTTTTAGTTCAATACTTGCTTTATAGCCTTTTTTTAATATTCCAATTTCATTTTGTGCTTCCATGGAATTGATTAATTTTGCCGGATCCACTTTTAACACATCAATTCGTAATAATCCGTGATCTTTTTCGCATTCTGCCACAGTATTGGGAATTATTTCAAAATGTGTATCCATTTCAAAATTGCCTTGAAATATACCCATTATTTTTATAGTTGTTCCATCAAATTGCTTCAATTGGACGTTGCTTTTTTAAAATTTAGGCCGTCCCAATTTGACCCCCAAATTTTTTGTTGTCAGCGTGACTTCACGGCCTGTATCAACTTGCATGTTAAATATTTGGCCATTTATCTTTATTTTTTCTCTCCTTCTTTTGTGCTTCTTCACTGTAAATATTTCATCCTTTCCTTCGGAGGGGGTTGGTAATTTTTGTATTCTTTCTATTTTCTTTTCGTATTTGCATACATTCTGAAAATGGTCTCATTTTTTAGCATACTTTTCCTAACGCGGGACATTTGTACTTGTCTCTCTCGTGATTTTTTGTCCACAGTATCTACATTTAATTATAGACTTGGTCGTGCTCGTCCTGTACGCCTCAAATTTTTTCTTCCGGTTGATTAAATTCCTTAATCAACTCTAACTGTTGTAAAAATTCGATGCTAGCCTCCAAACCCATGTTACAGCTTTGAAAAGCTTCCAGTATTTTTCATTTGTGGTTCTGGTCTTGCAAACCTTCAATTATTCTGAGAAGAATTAATTCATCTTCTGTCGTCATTTCCAGAGTTCCCAACTTTTCAAATTCACAGTACTTAGCACGTTCTTTTAATCTATGTAAGTGCTGTATAATTTTGACAATTTCTTCAAATGTCATGTTGGGATTTGAATTTGGTATCAGAAGGTTTTTATATTAAGATGGTTAGTTTACGGGCATGTTCACCATATTAATCCGCAACAATATATAGATATTCAAAAACGAATCAATCAAGAGGCAATTGAGTAAGAAACACCGATTATGAGATTTCAATAAAACAACATGCATTTATGTGCAATTAATATACAATTTGAAAACTTGTAGTTTGATAATGCAAGAACTTGACCATTGATAAATTGGGTTTCTTATTGATTTACAGTTTTAAATTGTTCAAGTGTTTAAGAAATGGTCAAAGAGAGTAAAATAGAAAATATTATTTGTACAGAAATTTGTGTAGTTTGTTTGCGTGAATAAAGTAGGAGTTTGTATACGTGAATAAAGTAGGGTTTAATTGTCTAAATTTTCCAGCGTTGTTTACCTTGGATTGTTCTGTGTTTGTCTTTGTTTAAAATACAATTTCTATTTTAGTAGTGTGTAAGAACACTTTTCTTAGAAAAGTGAAAAGTGAGATGAGAGATTATATTGATGTTTGAGTCAGCAGTTGACGCGCGAAAAGTATCTTAAGTAAAAATAGTGACACGCGTGGATTTGTGTGGCATCTCTCTGAAGTTTATTGACGGACTGGTGAATTGGGTCGAAATGGTCCCTTTTATTTGTTTCCAGAAACCAAAATAGGCTCCAGCGAACTGGGCGCGAAAACAGTTTTTTGACAATTGTTACGTGTCTCGACCAATAGAAAGTCGAGATTTGCAATGCGAGGTGTTGGTTGGTTAAAACTGATTCTGATGGAAGAGTGTATTTTATCTCGGAGGTGAGTATGAAATATGGACGATTCTATAGTCATTTCTTCTGAATTCACTCGGGTAACACATTGTCGAAAATTTCTTCGCCGCTTCACACCCAGCAGTAGCAAGAAATAAACCCGTTAACTCGTTTTCTCTTCCTTCAGTTTTGGTATCTCATTTTTTTTTAATGTTGTAAATGCCGCAAACGTTGTGATCCATGTCTCTATATGTTCGAGATCTTCTAGTGCGTTCAAGAATCCTATCGGCGACGCCATTGTCATGTTGTCTATTTCTCTTTGAGTAGTATCAATCGTAGCACAGTCCCTCATGTTACGCTTAGCAAACGGGTTCACTGACGATTGCTCATTGTTCACCCTCTGCTCTCTATTTATGCTGTCATTCTCATTTGCATATGCTGCTTACAACCATAAAGTTTATAACCAGGATGTTTTTGAAATGGATAAAAAATATTGACAAATTGTTTATTTCTAATTTTTCTTTTAGTGTGTGTTGTGGCATAACTGCTTATGCTTGACCTACCATACAATTTTGTTGCCTAGATGAAAAAGATTATATGAGCACAAAAGGGATATTTTACAAAGCAACACATTAAATGCAATGGTTGCTCACCAGAATGTGAATGACCCCCAATTTTAATTTAAAAATGCTACTCTAATTAAAAGAGAAAAAGAAATTTACTAGGACGAAAATATTTAGAAAGTACTTCAATCGCTAGATCATCCACAGTAAAATTGCATTTGAGTTCTTACAACGTTTCAACAACCTCTCCTTTAGGAGGGGGCTGGGTTTATTGCCTGACACCTTAGGTGTCCACAAAATAAGTATTTTCATGAATCACAAACAAATTCTTCCACGACGCACACACGGAGCACTAGAGTCTTCCGAAAGAAAACAAATATGTTGTACTTAGCAGCACACGCAATAGGCTATTTTGAGCAAAATGCTAGGAAATTTGTCCAGGCTTTTGCCGCATCAAAAGGTCGAGGTTAAAAATTGGGTTGAGGTTTAAAAATTTGCGAAAAAACGCGAGTAACGCAGCAATATTAGAGCGGACACACTCTCTCTTTTAGCGATTAGATGTTATTGTTAAGGTTCAGATAGATACGCTCACAGTTCTTGTAGAGTTGGAAATTTGTTCGCAGATGAAGGAAGCCTGCAGCTGAGTGAGTTTTTAGGTCGACGACAGAAGTCCAGTGGGCTCGTCAGAAGGAGTGATGAAGGGATGCAGCTTTTTGGATTGGTCTTGAATAGTGGACCGACTTTCGTTTTTGACAGCCCTTTTTAGTAGTTCTTCTTTGGTGGAAGAGGTGCTGGAGCTTCCTAATGTCGACCTCACAGACGGTGGGCGAAATAGGCAAAGATTCTCCAAATTTATGGAGTTTTGGTAGGCTCCGATGGATCGGGGACTTTTCCCTCCAAAATCGTTGTACAATTTTCCTGGCCCCTCTATTGGTCAGAAAGCACATTTTTATCTCTGATAAGAATCAGGGCCCTGGGAGCCGGTTTTGAAGGTACTGAAAACAGGTTAAAGTGAAGAAGCTGTGAGGTTTCTCCCAGACTTTATGGTACCATGGAAAAAATAATGGTGGTGGAATTCCTTTTTATTTTCCAGCTCTCTCCTTAGTCAGAAAATATATTCTTATGTCTGATAAGAATGAAGGCCTTGGGAACCGGTTTTGAAATTAAAAAGAGGTTGGAGTGAGGATATAAAAAAATAGCGAGAATGTGAACTTGTGAAATTGTTTTTCTCAAATTAAATCCCAACAAAACCTCTCCTTTAGGAGGGGGCTGGGTTTATTGCCTGGCACCTTAGGTGTCCACAAAATAAGAATTTTCATGAATTTTGATTTCATTCTGGGATCTTTTTTTTTTTTTTTTTTTTAGTCCAAAAGATGGTTGTATGACCTGACAGTACAAAATGTTGGCAGATGAAAATCTCTTGTCGTAAAGTAACGTTATGAATGTGTTTTGCTAATGCCAACTCTCCAAAAATACTATTTGAAATTCACTATTTTTATCTCTAATGTTGAATGTGTTAAAATTATTCAACTTTTTAACAAGAAAAATCTCAAGTTAATGTTAAAAATTGCCACACAACGCTGTTGATTTATGAAACGATCTTTTATAACATGTTTCTAATTTGTATTTACATACACTGCATTTATTTTCAATTTTTTCTAGTTGAATTGAAGCAAAAGATCTAATAAGGATACAAAAAAAAATGTGTTTTATATGAATACTACCTTATGAAAAGTGAGATGTAGTCGAACAGAGGCCTCGTAGATTCAGTGGAGGCACACAAAACCCTTGCACAGGCCCTGCATAAAGGCATATAGAAAAAAAAATTCTTAACATAGTTGTTGCACGATATTAAAAATTATTATTTTACAACATAAACAAAACCATTTTCTTCGTCTTCTGTACTTAATTCAATTTGAGTAATTTTTTCTTTAGTGTGTGTTGTGGCATAACTGCTTATGCTTGACCTATGGTGATTTTCTAAGCATAGCTTAGATGTGGCACAAGGCTGGAACCATGAAGCACCCAGTGAGGATCGGACTCACTATTCCTACTTCTTGATCTATGTATATTGACAGTAGAGAATATACCAGGCTGTGTTCAAATGTGTATTTCAGGATATTTTAAGTGTAAAGTCAGTAAAGAACAGTTTTAATTTCTATTATTAATCAATTCTTAAATTTGCTATTTTTTTAAAAACACATTTGTTTATTTACAGATAAGGACCCGCACTAAGTTTGCATTAAAAAAATTCCCGAATACTTAGATTTAGGTGTAAATGTACATGCTTCATTCTAAAATGACTTGATAAATTTGATAAAATCTACCATTTTGGAGTTATCGACAGTAAAATTTTGGATTCATTCATGTCATTGACAGCAGCCATTATTGGCGTTGTTTTCATTCATTTTCTGCAGAAAGCTAAGCACGGAAGAACATAGTTAACAGTCTTTTTTTTTTAATTGTCTCAATTACTGCGCAAGAGAACTATATTGCATGCGCAATAATCAAGACAAGTGAATATTCCACAGTAAATGTATGCAAACAACGCCAGTAATGGCTGCTGATTCATTAATCAAATTAACCAACACATCATGATTGTTAAGGGAATTTTAAAATGTATTTTTTCTCCCGTCATTTTTCAATGAAAATGGCGGATCGTTGCTGATAGCTATTATCGTTCAAATAAAAACATTATTTTCCTCAAAAGGAGATACTTAAAATAAAAAATAAAAAAAAATATTTTAAAAAATACGTTTTTATGGTTTTTAGCTTGGCACCGAGTATATAGAGAGAAATTCAAAAGATGGTTGTATGACCTGACAGTACAAAATTTTGGCAGATGAAAAATCTCTTGTCGTAAAGTAACGTTATGTATCTGCTTTTGAATGACTTTGCTTCGTCAATGCCAAGAAATCTAAGGATTTTAAACACAAGGGACCAATTTTGATGTAACACCGTTTAATTTCTTCGTCTTTTAGCAATGAAATATTCTTCTTAAACTCAATTTCACCGTTGTCTGCTGGTGTGCTATGCCATTTCTTAATTCTCTCTGTGTGCCATTCGTTTTAGCTTTGACATTAAATGAGAGAATAATACAAAAACCTGTTTGGTTGATAGAGAAATCCCAACAAAATCATTTGAACACAAAGAAATCATGTTTTGTTTTTCTCGTCTGAAAGGTAAGTGAAGTGGAAGAATCGAAATAATTTTGATAAAGAAGAATTCGTTATTTACTGACTTTTATATTCGTTTTTATTTGATTTCTTTTTATTCGCTGTTTGTATTAAAATAATAATGAAAAAATTAAAATAAATTCAGCTATGATTTCAATTTCGTCATGTCAGATATTTAAAAAGAAAAAATACTAACTAAAAAAAAAAAATAAGTAAAGAAAGGAATCTGGTAGAATTTTTTTTTTTTGTTATTTTCTTTTGAAGTTTTTTATTTTATAATTCAACCGCTGTAAGTTTGGACATGTCGATAGGAAAGCACTTATGACTTTTTCAAATTAAAAATTTCCATGTTCCTCTTTCTTCAGGAAAGACTAAAAAGCAGTATTACTTTCTCTCTTTTAGGTGATATTGTAAGTAAGTGGAAAGTATTAATTATGTGTAAAAAAAAAAATTTTAATTCTTTTGGTTAAATTTTTTTACGTCAACTGTTGACATAAAATTTACGTTTAGTGTTTTTGCGCTTTTTGGGGGTGAAAAACATTGATTTGGAAATTCTTGCAAAAATCAAATAATTTTAATGAAACTCTCAACACTTATTCACAAATGAACTAAATTACATGTGATGTTTTTTTTCTTTTTAGAGAATCTTGTTAAAAAATATTTTTTTACCCCTATTTACTTAATTTAATGAAATTTCCAGAAATCAAATTTTCTTCCACAAAATTTTCTTATTAGTTAAAAGTAGGACTCCTTGGAGAATATAAATCATCCAATCTTTTTTTTTTTTTTTTCAAGGTACTACTTATTTCCCCAAAAATAAGATTATATAGATTGGAATGTCAAATTTAATTTCGATTTTCTTAAAAATTTTTTTAAAAGCGGCCAGTTTCTTAATTTTAAGAAATTTGTAAACAAAGAAAATTCATCTATTTTAAAATTCTTTCAATATATATATATATATATATATATATAGTTCTGACATGTTATTTGAGTAAAATTAGAAAATTTAAAGTCAAATTAATCTGATTTGAAATAAATGTTACTTACTTATAGTGTAAAAAAAGTAATATA
This sequence comes from Acanthosepion pharaonis, assembly GCA_903632075.3. Classification (NCBI taxonomy): domain Eukaryota; kingdom Metazoa; phylum Mollusca; class Cephalopoda; order Sepiida; family Sepiidae; genus Acanthosepion; species Acanthosepion pharaonis. The sequence goes on from CAHIKZ030002018.1 coordinate 794,037, forward strand.
CAACCATTTATTTAATGATTGGTCCAACTTATCATAATTTATCTGAGACAATAATGGATGGCTGATGAGTAACAAAACGATGGCAACTAGTATGGCTGGCTAGAATTGATACAAAATTTAAGTGAATGCATTTTTTTTTGGTTGTTAACCACCTAGTAATTTTTACAAATAACCATATTTCCACAATTATCTAATAATTTATTGACTTTTGTTTTACCTTTCGAAGATGTTTTATGCAAAAATAAAAAAAAATTTAAATTACTGTAAAATTTTCTTAATTTCTCTGTAAAGAGATAAAACTCTTAGATCATGTGATCGTTTCATAATAATGTCACATTTAGACTTCCATAGATGAAAATAGGGAACAAATTAAGTAAAAAAAAAAAAAAGAAGAAATAAAAAATTATTCTAAAAATAGAATAGCATAAACTACATTTATTAATCTTTTCAATTTTGGATTCATAAATTTCATTTCCATTTAATTACTATATCACATCCATACTTTGTCCCATACTTTGTTTTTATTAAGTTTGTGGCCTTTTCCATTACACTGTTCTGTTTTCCTGCAAAAAATTTGAGATACCTAATTAAAAATTTTTTTATTGTCTAAATATTTATGTCATTATTAAGAGAAAAGACCAAAGTATTTTTTGAGTATTTTTAAAACATTTTTTATCCTTTCTAGCATGTCTGAAATTTTAGCTAAAAGTCCTGTTGTTTTTGAGTCATCAAAATTTACATAAAATCAATCATGTCAGCCATTATTGACAGTTTTGTAAACAAAAATGAAATTCTCCATTTCAAAATCTTGTAAAATTCAATTATATTTTTTTTCAAAAGTTATTTTAGGAAAATTAGAAAATTTAAAGTATACTTAATGTAATTTGTAAGAAACATTACTTACGTTTTTAACAGAAAAACTTTTAAGAGAGACATCTCCAACTGTGGGTATTTGTTTTAGGAAGTGTGAATTGACTCATGTCAATGCATCAATAACTTACGTCAGAGGAATTTATAGGATGGTAGGACAGAAGTGACAAAATGTGTGCTAATTTTAAGTGAATCTGGTTAGTAGAGTTAAATAAAAAATAAAAAAATACACTTTCAAAATTTTTTTTTTTACTTTAGATTTGAGGGAGAATTCTGGAATAAAAGTAACATTTAAACTATGAAAAATACATTTAGAATTAAAATTTTATAACAGACAAAAAAATGTAACAATTGTTATGTACACCTATTATGAAATTTTATGGTATATTTTTTTAATTAAATTTCATATTGCCTCAGTTATTAAATTTTTTCCTATAAAAATTAAATAAAATACCATTACATTTCATAAATGAAACAGGTAGCTCATTTATGAAATGGGATTTTATTTCTTTAAGAAAAATTATGAAAATGCGACATTAATGGTCACTCAGAGAATTTGACACATGCTAACAAGTATGAAAGCAATGCCAAGAATTAGGAATGATTCCTTAAAATCGGGGGAAAAATCTCTAGTACATGTTTTTTTGTTTTGTTTTGTTTTTTCAGAAATATGCTTACATGGTTTTGCCAGAGATGATTTTAATACATTTTTGACATAATAAAAATTATTTTAAAAATAGATTCATTTTACAGGATTGTACCATAAAATTTCAATAAAACTAAGATATTATTTAACTAGAAAAGCTTTTAATGGTTTTTATGAATAACTAGCAGCATGGCCCGGCTTGCCTGTGCTCGATTCAAAAATTGTATGACTCACAGCAATCGCTATCACTTTACTTATAATATTTTTGCCCTTCCTTGCCTTTAAAGGAGTGCCCTTTGCTGTGCTGATGTTGCTACATGCCTTACTTCTTGCCTATATCACACTGTCAATTTTTTCTAAGTTCTATACTAAACATTAAATCTGTTACGAAAAAAAGAACTAAACAAAATGAACACAAAATGATCAGCTTTGAAAAAAAAAAGGACTCGTAACTGGAAAAAAACGAATAAAAAAAGAATGTTAACAACAAATACTTTTCACACCCAAAACCAGTTCTGTGGAATCAGAATCAATGTTGAGTTTAAGCAAGTGAATGAGCCAATTGGAGTAAAGTGCCATGCAGATTTAAATTTTTCCCACTTGTGACATATGCAGCTATCGAATTTTTTTTTTTTTGCATGCTAGCATGCTAGTTAACATTCGTGTCAGTCAGCTGTTGGCTCTCATGCTGGCCGGTAGAATCTTCCTGCCTATTTGTGGCAGCCAGCTATAGGCTCTCACTCTGGCCAGTAGAAAATGGGCGCAAACTACATGAAAACTCCTGTAGAAGCATGAAAAAATTGATTATTTCCAATATCAATGGGAGTTGGAAATGCAGTCTTACCCTTCCTGCTAACTTGGAGCATGTGCATGTAAATTTTGGTGCAAATCCGTCGAAAATTGCAGCCGTGCTTTCGTTGCACACACACACACACACACACATGCACTGCCTTTTATAGACAAAGATATATGTTAAGGACATGAACCCAAAATATTTTTCTGATGGAAAATGAATTCTTACAAGAATTGTTTTAATTTTTTTTTTTTTTTAAATTTTAAATACAAAATGGGATGAAATTGTTAAATATTTTAAAATTAAGTTTGAATATGTGTATCTCTGGAAATGTTCTTATTAAAAGATCTGTTTTTACAGATCTTAAATTTGAAAGCTTACTATAATCAGCAAAATGTCTGCATTTTTAAAATAATTTTTTAATGTGCCAAAAAATGTATTAAAAACGTTTGCAGCAAAACTATGGTGGTACAATTCAGAAATAATGTCCCATATTTTAAGAGTTTTTTTCTCCTGCTAGCGAGGATCTGGCCTCATAAATTGCGTTGCTTTTGTTCTGGCTAGCACATGTCAAATTCTCTATCATCATCGCATTTTCAAAATTTATATATTTTTTTTTTTTTTCATATTTCACCAAATATTTTTTTTTTTTTTTTTTTTTTTTTTTTAAATCAATTTTTTTCATTTTCAATGAGACATACTGCAATTATTATTTTTTTTCTTTTGTAGATTCAATTTTAGGGACAGAAACAGTGCAGGCTTTGGACATATCTTTGTTAAAAAAATAAATCACCTAAAAGAAATCAATAAAATATTAGACTTTTGATAGTATTTGATTTTTAAGAATTACTTTATAGTTAAATAAGCAGGTTCACTTAAAATTAAAAAATACTGCCACTTCTATCCTTCCATCCACCTTTTTTTAACAAAGGTATGTCCAAAGCCTGCACTGTTTCTGTCCCTAAAATTGAATCTAAAAAAGAAAAATTAATAATTGCAGTATATCTTTCACTGAAAAAGAAAAAATTATATTAAGAAAATTAAAAATTTTGAAAATGTGATGATGATGATGATGATTGGTCAGTCAAAGAATTTGATACGCTTATCAGGAGAAACAACTCAAGCACATGTTACATTATTTCAGAATCATGTTTCCATAGTTTTGCCGGGAGCATTATTAATACGTTTTTTTTTTTTAATATTAAAACATTATTGTAAAAATACACAGTTTTGCAGATTGTAATAAGCTTTCAAATTTAAGATCTGTAAAAAGTAGATCTTTTTATAATAAGAGAATTTTCTGAGACACACGGCTTCAAATTTAATTTTAAAATTTTAAAATATTTAACAACTTCATCACATTTGTCTCTACATGCTTACAAAATTCAATTGACACAAGAACTGAAACCTGCTGACCATTTGGAGCGCCGTACATTTGTCAATTGCATGCCTGATCAAAGACAGGCGGATGAAGATTTTTTGGGCAAAAAATCCTCTCTAGTGATGAGGCCCATTTTCATCTTAGTGGATTCGTTAATAAGCGGAATTGTCACATTTGGGCTGATGAAAATCCAAGGAAGATTGTTGAAAAGCCACTGCATTCACAAAAGGTCACTGTTTAGTGTGCATTTTTTGCTAGAGGAATCATTGGGCCGTATATTTATAAATTTGAATGTCCACTTTCGTAATAGGCTTTGATAACTTTACATGTTGTTTGATTGTTAATCTTTCTATGGTTGAAATTGCCAAAGACGTAAGTTGTTAAATCTGAAAGAAAAAGAAAAATAATCATTAGACACTTAAAATTAATTCATATTTAAAATCAATCCAAGTTATTGGAACACCCTATATTTATTACAATATAAACTGATTTCATATGTGCCATATTTCATTGCTTATAAGACTTTCTGATATACACCAATTTTAAAGGAAGAAATTGGAAAAAATGTCTTTTCCTTGTACTTCATAGCCCTCCCCACCGAGTAGCATATTTCAACATGAAAACTTGACTCATGATGACAGACTGAAAAATACCAAATTTATGGTAACTATTTAGAATGTAATAATTAGATGAGAAGTTTTGAGGGTATAATACCAGTGAAAACTAATTTAAATTTCAGCCTGAAATGCTCACTAATTATGATGAATTCATCGCAAACCAGGATAGTGTACTAATTTTTAAATTTGGATACAGAAATGTGGTTAAGTATTGTTAATTTAATTTTGAAACACTTGGTATGTTTTTTTTTTTTTTTCAAGGGCTCAGAATTGGATGTAACTGGGGAGCAGATGCTATCCCCATACCACAAACTTTAGAACTTCCATCACTGACCTTTGATTTATCAGATACAGGGTGGTGATTCTAGATATTTCATATGAAAAAAAAAATGCATCTTATAAGAAGCAGCAAATTCACTCTCTTAATATACAGGGTGTTTCAAAAAATTTGATATCCTTTCGCATTCTAATAACTTTGTTAGATCTCATTCAAATGACTTCAAATTTTAATAGCATCTTTATGTTTAATGTTTGTTTTATGTTTTTATGTCTTTATTATTTGTATTTTTATGTTCTTTAATCTTTTTTCTTTTTTACAGGTATAAAAATGCTATTTACTAGAAGAGAAAAATTTTTTTGTGTGTTCACATAATCCACATGCTTTTGAATTTCTCATTCAGATTTGGAAGAATAAATCTTATGATCTTCAACATTAATACTTTTTAATTTCATTTGCCTTAATCATGTACTTTCTGTGATATTTACATCTCAAAGGATATCAAATTTTTTGAAACACCCTGTACTTTTATTAAATTTTTTTTTAGATGTTTTTTTTCAAAGCAAAAATCAAATTGATATACATAAAAACTGTTATTGGGAATTTAAATGAAAGAAAACAAGAATTTTGACTTTTGACCACACACACAGAAATGTATGCTACAGTATTCATGTAAAGGTTGGTTATGTACATTTCTGAAAGAATCCCATTGATCATTAACAGCCAAAAAACAATAACTTTGAAATTTGTGGTTTGTCTTTTCTACAAAAGTAGTGTTACATATGAGTAAAAATTAGAGACAAGCTATATTCTTTTGAAGTTTGAAAATCTTTCTAATAAATTTAATATCTTTTAAAATAGAAACTGATTTAATATATTATTGTCTCCATTAATATATTTTTATTTCTTTTCTTTCACAGATGTTTTAATTGAACAGAAAATCAATATTCATAAAAACTGTTGTTATTGGGAATTTAAATGAAAGAAAACAAGAATTTTGACTTTCCATCAAAAACAGAGAAATGCATATTGCAATATTCATGTAAAAGTTGTATATCTAGATTTTCAAAACATCACAGTGAATATTAATTGGCCAAAAACATGAAATCAGTGGCTTGTCTTTTCTACAAAAGCAGAGTATTGCATATGAGTAAAAATTCGAGGAAAGTAGTATTCATGTAAACTTTGGAATTCAGCATACTGGAGAGAAATCATTTTCACATGAAGTTTGTTGATTTCTATCTTCAAACAGATCATAATTGATTAGACATATCATACCGTATTATTATTGTGAAGTTTGTAGATCAGCATTTTTACTGAAGTGAAACTTGGCAATCCATATGGAAACACACACTGGTGAGAAACCATATTCTTGTGAATTTTGTGGATCTGAATTTTCAAAGGCATCATCTTTGCAGTGCCATATGCGAAAACATACTGAAAAGAAATATTCTTGTGAAATATGTGGATCTGCTTTTTCTCAGAAGATAAATTTGTTACACCATATACAAACACACACTGGAGAGAAACCATATTCTTGTGAAATATGTGGATCTGCTTTTTCTCAGAAGACAAATTTGTTACACCATATACAAACACACACTGGAGAGAAACCATATTCTTGTGAAATTTGTGGATCTTCATTCAGAATGAAAATCACATTTGGATAAAATGACAAAAACACACAGGAGAGAAACCATATTCTTTTGAAGTGTGTGGATTTCATTTTTCAGAGAAGACGTCTATGCACCATTTTTTATGTTAACACAAACTGGAGAGAAGCCATATTATTACAAAAGAATTTTTGGATCTGCATTTAAACAGAAGTCATATGTTAATTGCCAAAATTAACACACACTGGAGAAAACCAATTAAAGTGCAAAGTTTGTGGCACTGCATTTTCACTGAAGTCAGTTTTAAACCGCCATATGCGAACACACTCTGAAGAGAAACCATATTTTGTGAAGTTTGTATATATAAAATTTTAAGAAAATCCCATTTGGGTTAAATAAATGAACTCACACACACTGGAGAAAACCATATAAATGTCAAATAATTTGGATCTGCATTTACCTAAAAGTCATCTTTGGGGAAATATATTGAAAACACACTGGAGACAAACCATATTCTTGTGAAGTTTGTGGGTTTGAATTTTCACGGAAGTCACATTTGAAACGCCATATGCAGACACACACTGGATAGAAAATATTTCATATGGTTTCTCATGAGTGTTTGCTAGTGTTGCATCATATATCACAACTGGTAATGCAGATCTCAAAAATTTACAAGAACATGAAACAATCTTGGAACTTTGTGACAACCCCCAAAAAAAAAACAGTATGAAAAGGACGTTTTTCCATTGAAACCACTATTATTTTAACTACCTTTAATCCTCAGCAATATTTATTATTTTGAAAAGCAATGATTAGAATTGGAATAAAATCTAAATATATGAAAGTGAAAGTTTCATATATTTAGATTTATATTTAGAACCAACTATAAGGAAATCCTTATTATTTACCATTTTATAAAGATTTAATTAATGGGCAATTAGCCAACAATTCAAATAAATAATAACACTCTCCCTATTTATAATATACAGGGTGTTTCAAAAAATTTGATATCCTTTGAGATGTAAATATCACAGAAAGTACATGATTAAGGCAAATGAAATTAAAAAGTATTAATGTTGAAGATCATAAGATTTATTCTTCCAAATCCGAACGAGAAATTCAAAAGCATGTGGATTATGTGAACGATTTCACAAATGTTCAATATGCACACTGCCTGAGACACGGCATTTTTATACCTGTAAAGAAAAAGATTAAAGAACATAAAAATACAAATAAGAAAAACACAAAGACATAAAAACATAAAACAAACATTAAACATAAAGATGCTATTAAAATTTGAAGTCATTTGAAGATCTAACAAAGTTATTAGATTGCAAAATGATATCAAATTTTTTGAAACTCCCTGTATTTTTATTTATTCGATTTAAAGTGAGTCCTTTGATATTCATTGTAGGAAAATATTTGTTTATAAGTAGCCATCTGGAGAAATGTCCATTAGAAAATATATCCTCTGAGTTTTAGAATTTTGCCTATCTCTGTTTTTATAAAATTCAGATTAACTATCACTCACTATTCTTGTGAAATTTAGAGATATCAACATTTGTGAACCACACATGTATATCTAACTGGGAGAAACTAATAAAAAAAAAAAAAAAACAATGTCAAAAGACGTTTCTATTATTTTAACTACCTTCACTCCTTGGTAAAGTTTATTATTTTGAAAAGTGATGATTAGAATTGTAATAAAACCTAAAATATCTGAAAGTGAATTTATACCTTGTTTCTTAAGAACAAAAATATTAAGCACTATTTATTAGATTGTTTATTTACAAGAATAATTTTATATTTACAACATTCGTAAAAACTAATACTGTTTTAATAATGTTTATTATTTACCAATTTATAATGAGATAAAAAAGAAAACAGTTTTTTATTCATAAATTTATAAACATAATATTTAAAATATGTGAAACAACTATAAGGAAATCCTTGTTATTTACCATTTTATAAAGTTTTAATTAATGGGCAATTAGCCAACAATTCAAATAAATAATAAATTAATGTAATCTAATAAATAAATAGCATTTATTATTTTTGTTGTCAATTCTCAAGAACAAAGATAAATGCATGAATTCACTTTCATATATTTAGATTTTATTCCAATTCTAATCATTGCTTTTTAAAACAATTATTGCTGAGGATTAAAGGTAGTTAAAATAATAGTGGTATCAATGGAAAAACATCCTTTTCATGCTGTTTTTTTTTTTTTTTTCTCTCCAGCACAAAGTTCCAAGATTGTTTCATGTTCTTGTAAATTTTGGGGATCTCCATTATTACCAGTTGTGATATATGATTGAAAACACTCAGGAGAAACCATAACATTTTTTAAGCTTGTAGACCTGCATTCTTGTCAAATCTCTAATGTATACTTTTTTTGTAAAATTTTGTACAACCACACACACATAAAGACACCATAGACTTGTGAATTATGTTGATCTGAGTTCACAAAGAAAACACAGCTGAAAAGACACATGCAATCACACTCTGCTTAAAAAGCTTTCTTAATATTTTAAAAAATTTAATCATTTGCAAATAAACATGCAAACATACCAATCATATTTTTAACAAGTTTGTGTCAAATCTTTTTTAATGAAAATAAATATAGAAGTTATCTATGAAATCACAACTGAATTGTAAGAATGTGCATTTTCATTAAAATTTTCACTGAAAGTAAAATTTGTTGAATGGCTAAAGAAAAAGAGTATATTAATTACATGCAGGTCACTCTAACATATCTACAGATGAAAATGGGACAATATAAAAAAATGGAATTTATTTATTGCACATGGATGACATAAAATCATATTCAAGAATCAGGTTAATATGAATTTTGATATGTTCAAAATCTTAGCAAAATTCCTTTTTCAGTCTCTGTTAATAAAATGTATTAAAACGTGGGATTTAGTATATGAAAACACACACTGGTGAACATTGTGTGGGTGATATTTTGCATATTTAATGGATTTAAAAAAAAAAAAGAGAAAATGTTATAATTTCATGGAAGACTGAAAAATTTATACATACAGATGCAGAAAGAAAAAATGAAGAAAATTGGGGGATGTATTTTATTGTACATGAATGAAATAGTCATACAATAAACATATTTGCATTAACATTGAACCTTTAGATAATGGGAAGGTCAGAAATGGAACACTTTCCCCTATATATAATATATTTTTATTTATTCGATTTAAAGTGAGTCCTTTGATATTCATTGTAGGAAAATGTTTGTTTATAAGGCGGATATAAGTAGTCATCTGGAGAAATGTCCATTTCAAAATCAGACTTTGCTGGTACTAGTAGTCATCTTAGAAATAGGTCAGTATCAATCTACTGTGTTTTTCTTGGCCCTAAGAAGGGCAGAAATGTCTTTTTGTTTATATTCCAACAGATGACTCTTGTATAAACATTTTTTTGCATGGGTTGTTTCTCATTTAAAACAGCCAAATCTTTTTTCAGTGGTTTCTCTTGCTGTCACTTCCTTCATCTGGTGTGGAGCTTTAAAAGCTTATATCAAATTTTGACCAGGCTCTGAGACATAAAAAATATATATTTTGTTTCAGAAAACATCAAAAGTCTCTTTGTGTTAATTTGTTTGATTGGCCAAAATTATTTTATTTTCTGGTGTCCCTTTCATTTTCATTTTTTTTTATATAGCAGAAGTTATGTGTGGAGCCTGTTTTATTTTGATAGATTTCTAGTCATAAAAACATAGACTCTTGTCCAGCAAACTTCCGGCATATTTTTGACTGGGTTAAATCTTTTTTTTTTTCTTCCACTGATTATTTGAGGGTTGTCTTCTCATTAGTTGAGAGAGGTGAAAAGAAAAGCAGTTGCCTTATTTTAATTTAAATTATTATTTATTTTTGGTTTATATATACATTGTTTTCATATTTTATTTTTATTGGGACTCACTACAAAGCAACGTCAACTTTGGTCAGCAGCTGGAATACTGGGTGCTGTAAGTTTGGATGCTTGGAATTGTTAATTAGTGAGCCGAGTGCCAATTCCTGTTGGATTTGTTATGTATTTACATTAGTCGGACTATTGTCCTCATCTTTGTATGCTCCGGCCTTCTTCAGGTGGTTGGAATTTCAAACTGAACCCTTTATTTCGAATGCAATGGGGTAGACTGTTCTAGTTCCACATGCCATGTTTGATGTTTGTACAGTTTATCTAAATCTAATTTTCCCTCTGAAAGATTCCACTGCCTTAACTGGGTATTAACTCACACTCTTTGGGTCTGTCACTGTATCTAACCAATGTCTTTATCCACTGTGCCATGTGACCTTGAGGACATCTGGGTATGAATTTCTAGGTATTATAAACCTAATGTTTTCAGCAACCATTTTTTATCAGTACACATATTGCAATTTTTGCTGTTATCATTGCATGATATATAGATATATAATATATCATTGCAGAAATAGACAGACTCTGGATTTGTTATATTCACTTACATGCAAATACCCTTGGGAAAGGCATGAATCCACCTCTCTTCTACCCCAGCTGCATGTTAATTAGTAAGACTTGTATCACAAAGCCATTATCTCCAAAATAGTTGAGCAGAGTAGCCAACAAGGTGTAAAAATATTTCACAGACATTTCCCCCAAAATTAAAAAGTACACAAGAGATCTTGAAAAGAGAGAGATGAAATTGTGATCCCTTCCCCTGCCAATAAGTATTTCCATAAAGTTTGCTAACAGATTAACTATTACAATATACAACTCATTAATTGAAAATTTTATTTAAAATGGATAATTTCCTAATTTTTGATAATCTTTTAAAAACAAAATATAGGATTTTTTTTTTTTTTGTGGTATCTAGTTTATGAATATTTACTTTTTGTTAAAATCACTTAACACAAAAAAAAGTATATGAGTAAAAAAAATTCACAAACAATGGATTGATACATGAAGAAAAGGTCCAAAACAATAAAACAAAAATTTTATCAAATAAAATTGCATGTTATTATGAATGAAGGAAGATCAAACATTTTTTTTTTACTCTTTTTTAGATTTTTTGGTTAGAAAGCTATTGTAAATGTGGGATCTTTAAATTTGTATCAGACAAAATTTATCTTTTTTTGTTTCATTTTTCAATAAAAATCATTGATTTGATTTGAAAATTCTTAAAAAAATCAGAAAATCGTTGGATGAAACTTTCAGGACTAACAAAGAAATTTAAAAAATTATTTTTAAAAGACTTTTTTTTTTTTTTTTTAGAAAATTTATTTTTTTCATATGTTACCCCACTTCTATCCTTCCACGCCTTTAATTCTTACAAAATTTTTTGAAATTCTTTTTTGTATCATTTAATTTGTTATCAGAACAAATCCTCAGATATTTTTTAAATCATCAAAATGTTCCCTGAATCATAAATTTTTGTTTTTAGATTCAATAAAAGTAAACCATATTTTAATTGGAAAAGCTTTTAATTCAGTTGCTTTTATAAGAAATAAAATATATTATGGACACTATTGTCTTTAGACAAAAATTCAATGAATGATGAATTTCACAAGAATTGTTTTCATCTTTTTTAAAGTGTTAATTAGAATAATTTCATAAGCTTTTAAAATTTTGTATTAATTTGTAACGACCAAGTTATATGTTTATTTTTTATTAAATTATAACTGGAAAAACTCACTACAAATGGCCCCCAGCATTTTTAAAAGAATTTTGAATTCATGTATATACGTGTCGATGTTTTGTAAATATGGATGTCCACAATATGACATTATTTTGAAAAAAAGTGTGTCATGGAAAAAGTATTTTTCAATTTGTTTTTATGCAACACGCCTTCCTGATCTTAAAGTTCACTTCTAAATGATCACATTTTTTTTTTTCGTATTACAATCACACAAACAAAATAGCTGCCACCTTTTTCTCTATCATCTGTATGGGCCTTGACTTTAATTATTGCCTTTGTTCTACTTATTACTCACATCACTGTTAGACCAAAAAAATTACTTACTGCCATATATCCAAGACATTTTGGGGAACTCCATTAATGGACAGATTATTTTTTTGCACTATGGCTTTGTGCTTTTTTTTTTTTTACAATGAGATTTGCAACAGATATCAGATGGTTTCACCCATACTTCCTTTCCTATTTGTATCTAAAGAATTAATTTAAATGAATTCAATGCTGTGGCTTGTGGATGTTTTATACCAAAACCTGTAAATTACCATTTAAGGAATTCAATCCTTTGCTTGGCCTGATGTTAGTGTCATGCCAGAAGACTGCTTCAATTGGGGAAATGCTTCCACCCTTCTATGTGTTGTAGAGTGGTTTCACAGTGGAGGTTTGTATTTGTACTAAGTCAGTCTTAAAATAGGTTCGACATACAAAACGTTAGGAACTTGATATAATAGGTAATGACACAGAGAAATCTAGTTGTGGTGGCTGATACTTTAATATCCAACTAACAGTCGTCTAACATCGACTGACTGACCAACTCAGCGACTGACTCGTTACTTTTACTACTCCTACTTATTATAGGTGGGAGAGTCTATTAACTATAGAATAGGTGTGTTCCACTATTGGTTTTATTGTATGATATATCTTTTTGACTATTCCTACCGGATCTTTATCCTGCTCTGAAGAATCACCTTATATCTCATTTATCTAATGTCCCCCTTAAAATTTCCAAATAAAAGGCAGTGCTGTTGGCAGTAATAGTTCATCCACTAGACCACTTTTCAAAAACACTTCATCAAATAGCCTAACGATTTCATCTGCTGCCTCTGTTCTGATTTCTTTCCATACAGCTATTCTTCAGTCCACAGTCAGTCATATTGAGCAGGGCTGATGCAAGGGTCTCGTGCTTCAGCCGAATCTATGATATCGGACCCCCCACTCTATTATATCTCAGTTTTCATAAAGTAATACTCATGTATGAAAAACATACACTGGTGAAGCGGAAAGAGCAAAGGATTTTTTTTTTTATTCATTTTAGAACTTTTGGTTCTTAGCTATTGTCAATGTGGGATCTTAAATTTGTATCAGACGTTTGAGTATCTTTTGTTTCATTTTTCATGAAATTTTTCTTAAATCAAATAGAAATTATGTTTTACAAATATTCTAACCTAATTATGTACAAGAATGGATCATATGCAATATAAGGTATAGACATTTGAACATTAAAAAAACCAAAAAAAAACTATCCTTTTATATAGTGTATTATTATTCTTAAATCAAATAGAAATTATGTAAAAGAAATTTACTGATTATTCTATTGTACTTTTGATATTTATTGAAAGATTTAACAAGATTTTTTTTTTCAAATAAATAAAGTATTCTACAGAAGCAATATGTTAATCTGTACTTTCTTCATTCCCCTTGTTTTCACTTCAGATTACATTTCTCTCATTCCAATGTTTCTATCAAACAAGAAGCAGTTACACATTCATTGACTCCCCATTAGAAAATCATGGATATTTATAAAATAGAAAAACAGAAATTTTAATTTCTTATTTTATATAAAAAAAAAATTTAGATACCTGGGATAAAATATCATTGGAATAGATCTAAATCTAGGACTTTCTCAATCCTGATTGACCATGTCTTCAGGGGTTTAGCCCATACTCATTACACTTGGCCAATTGTGAGTTGGTGAAGCTATTTAACTCGTAGTGAGGGAGTTTGAATTCAGTATTGTTTTTCTAGATGGATTACCACCCAAAGCCTTAGAGATGGATTCATAACTTTCCCAAGAATATTTGCATGTATATTAATATAACAAATATGGCTGCAATTAAAACTATTTCTCCAATTCCTCAATCTGGGCCACTATCCATACAATCATCAGGCCACAAGTGTTGTTTTTTTTTTTCTTGGCTATTTATATATACGGGTCAGTAGTGCTTTGTGGGTAATCTATTTTGGCGGTTATTTTACTGGAAGTCATATATTCGTTTATTTAAATTTATATATTTGGGTTAAATTATTTTGCTTGTTTTTATTTTTTATTTTTATTTCTTATATATTTATTTTTATTTTAATCGGTGTTTTATTAACATAGTAAAAAATTGTTTATATCATTTATTTAATAGTTTTGGTTTGGGAAGATAAAGCTATTTATTCAATTTTGCACCACTGACCTGTATATACAAATAGCCGAGAAAAACAACAACACTCATGGCCTGGCGATTGCATCAAGCATGAAACAGCCTGTCGCCTCTAAGTGTTGACTTCAATGTTCACATTTTTTATTTACACATGCTCTATCACTGATATTGAGCACTTTATCCCATAAATATAGCACACCTTAAGAGTATATTTCTTCATAAATTATTACAAATAAAGTTTTCAAAAAGTGAAATCAATGCGTGTAAAAATTCATTATTCCCCAAACAAAAATTTTTCTCAAAACTTGTGGTGTCTATGAAAAAAATCAGTGTCCATTTAAAAAAAATTCAATTGAAAGCTTTTCTGAATAAATATGGTCTTAGTTTTATTGCATTTTTTATTTTATGAAGATTTTTTAAAATAATTTTGTCTATATTTCTTCCTTTATTTTGACTATATTTCTTATTCTACAGAAGATCAAAAATATAATTCTGAAAGATATTCTTTAACTAACACTATTAATGAACAAGTGCAAAAATTTTCATTAAAATCAGATAATTCTTTGATTTTTGGTAATTTATAAATGTAAGTGAAAGATTTTCACATAAGAGTGTGCGATTCAGTATTTATCATATACCAATTTACAAAAAGCTAAATATGAAATATTTTTTATTCATGAATTTATAAACATTTACTAAATTATCAAAATATGTTTATCAACTATAAAGAAATCTTTATTACCATTTTAAACAGTTCAAATCAGTTGGCAATTAGCCGATGTTTTGCCTACAATTCTAATAAATAATATTATAAATAGTGTTTATTATTTTTGTAAATTCTCAAAAACAAAAAAAAAATGTATAAATTCACTTTCATATGTTTTGGTTTTATTCCAATTTTAATCATCGCTTTTTAAAACAAACATTGCTGAAGAGTTGAAGGTAGTTAAAATTGTGTGCACGTTCATCCAGATTTGCTATTTTTTTTTTTTAAATCTACAGAAAATTAAAAAATAAAACTCTAAATTATGTCCCTTGACTAATGCACTTCATCAGTAAGTGCTGAAATTTTCATTAAAATCTGATAAATTTTGAATTTTATTTTATTTTTTATTTTATTTTTTATTATTTATTTATTGTTTTTTGAAGGAAGAAGTTTTGCATTAAAATGTGCATGATGTTTGAATGTGTCACTGATGTTTTATGAGATTATTATCTGAAAGGAATTAAAACATAAATAAATTAATGATCAATAAGTTCTTTGCCAGTTTTTCTAGTTTTTTTTTTTTCTTTTAATAAATTTTTCTAGTGAAAATTAAAGACCTTGCTGGGTTATTAAAATATTTTGATATCTAAGAATAGTTAAAAAAAATGGCAAATAGTAATTGTAATGTGTAAGAATGACTTAGCAATTCTTTTGATCTTTTTCTATTTATTTTTCATTTTCCATATTCCTTTTTTGCTGTAATAAATTAAAAGGTGATTAATTGAAAGTTTCGTAAAATTATTTATAAATTTGATTTCTTTTTGTCTTTTCTTGGTTGGGATGGGTATTTCATTTGATTTATGGTCTGAAGTTTTGAAAGAAAGGGCGGAGCTGTGAAAGAACCATTGTTAAATGTTTCATCATGTGTAAAGATGAGAACATATTGGGTCAAAAAAAATAATGACGGGAAATGTCGTTTTTGACCTATTTTTTCACAAAAAAACGACATTATTATTATTATTTTTGCAATTCAAAATAATAAAGGCTGACATGCAGTTTTAGTTCAGTTGTGTGGATGTCTTGAATTTTTTACTTCCAAAGACATTTTTTTTTTTTTTTTTTTTTGCAGTAACTATACATTCTTCAAGAAAGAAATGTTTTACCTTTTAACGTTTACAATCTTAGTGGGTAGTATTTTTAATTATAGTAAAAAGTTAATGAATACATTTTCAACTATATTGATATCTAAAGAAATAGAAAATATTGTAGACATGAAAATTCTTACATTTCTTTTATACATTTTTGTGCTGATAGAACCATTTATATATTCAACAAAGGTTAAAGATTAAATTGTTTTCATATACCATCACTTACAGCAGTCATCTTCTATGACTGCTGCATTATTGTGTCCCTCTGCTGGTCTAAACTAGCCTTAATAGGTAATTACATGTACCTATGTAGTGAACTACTGCATAGGGCAAAAGGTTGCATGCATTTTTTTTACAACGCTAGATGAAAACAACTTACCTCCAACATGAACGCAGATTCAAACATGCCTCATATGTAAACTGTCCAAAAAGGAAATAAATGGCAGCTTCATGGGTTATGTTTTAGAACAGATAAATCCCAGAGTCTTTTCACATATGTAAATCTTAGCTGGAAATAAGGAGATAAAAATTGGGAGAATACATCAACAGGCAGAACGGCTACTGGTATATCAAACAGGTTATTTTATGTTGCAAAAATCTGTTTGAGAGGAAATCGATTGTGGGAATTGTTTGCAAAGAAAGAAAAAATTTACAATCTTTTAGCTACAACGAGCAGTAGAGACCGGCGTTGCCCGGGGATGTAACAGTAAGAGATAGATCAAGTATTGACCATCATAAAGACTGAAAAATAACATTGACAAAGATTATTGTTTAAGGTTGTCGGACACGCATGTCTTAATTTTTGTTTTTTTTTTTTTTTTTTTTTTTTTTTTGGTCAAACTCAAACAAAAACATTGTTTTTCAATCGTTATGAGTCTACCGATTGAATAGAATTTTATTATAAACAATTGTCTTGTAAATGGAATTTTAAAGCATTCTGAATGTAAAAATAAAAAAAAAAGTGTGCAACACAATAAGAAACACTACCTGCCAAAAAAAGTGAAGTTTTGTTGAAATCAGTTTGAAAAATGTAGGAAATCCGATCCCATATATAAACGAACAAAAACACACACACACAACAACCTGGGTTTTTTATAATAAGTATAACTTGATATGAGTTGTCCCCCTTTCATTAATGCCTCTTAATCGTGTTTTCAAATTGATTTCGTGCAAAAACAATTGTGTTTTTCCAATTTTTCGCGCTGTCAGAACTACCGTAAGGTAATTTTACGTAGTCCTGTGAAATTTTGTTGAAATTGATTGAAAAATATAGGAAATCCGATCCAATATATAAACGTACACACACACACAACCTGGGTTTTATAATAAGTAAGATCTATTACAATATGAACTTATTTACTGTCAATGCTAATATCTTTTATTGCTTTTTGTTCACAGATGTTATAGCTGTATAAAAAGTCATCATGTACCTAAAACTGTTAATGGGAATTTAAATGAAAGAAAACAAGAATTTTGACTTTTCATCAAGAACAGAGAAATATATACTGCAATATTCAGTTGTATAGATGTCTTGATCTTTTCTCTTCATGCTACCAAAGACATTTGATTCATTTATTCTTAGTAACTACACTTTCTTTAAGAAAGACGTTTCAATTTTTAATGTTTGTAAGCTTAGTAAGAAATTCTATATTGGATCATATAATTAGCAAACCTGGATTGATATCCAAAGAAATAGAAAAAAATTGTAGACATGAAAATTATTACATTTCTTTTTTTACATCTTTCTGCAGATAGAATGATTTCTATATTGGACAAAGTTTGATAGTCTATGAAACAAGATTGCTTAACTATCAGCTAAATGCAGTGTAATTGATCTCTAATAGTTGCATTAGTGTATCCTGTGCTTGACAAAATTATCCTTACATACAATATATATCTTATGCATCTATTGCAGTATAAACACATTTCATACATTATTCACTGTCTCTGCTAGTATATATATTTTTTTACTTTTTTTCACAGATAAATATCTGGCTGTACAGAAAATAATGATATACATAAAGACTGTTATTATTTGGAGTTTAAATGAAAGAATATAAAACTCTGAACTTTCCATCAAGAAAAGAGAAATCTTACTAATGATAAAACACAGATTGTGTGTGTGTGTGTGTGTGTGTATATGTGTGTATGTACGTTTATATATTGGATCGGATTTTCTACATTTTTCAACCTGATTTCAACAAAACTTCACAGGACTTTGTAAAATTGTGTTTTGCGGTGGTTCTGACAGCGCCAAAAATTGAAAAACACAATTTTTTTTACACGAAATCAATTTGAAAACACTAAAAAACACGATTCTGTCACCAGAATGAAAGGAGGACAACTCATATCGAGTTATACTTATTATAAAACCCAGGTTTTTTGTGTGTGTATGTGTTCGTTTATATATGGGATCAGATTTCCTACATTTTTCAAACCGATTTCAACAAAACTTCACTTTTTTTTTGGCAGGTAGTGTTTCTTATTGTCTTGCACATTTTTTTTTTTTTTTTACGTTCAGAATGCTTTAAAAATTCCATTTACAAGACAATTGTTTATAATAAAATTATATTCAATCAATACTGAATAACAAAACAAATGTTTTTGTTTAATTGAAAACAAAAAAAAAATTCATAAAAAAATTCTTAAACAATAATCTTTATCAATTTTATTTTTTCAAATTTTTTGATGGTCGATATTTGATCTATCTCTTACTATGTTACATCCCCGGGCAATTTTGGCTCTCTGCTATAATCTTATTAAATAAAATGCATGTAATATACACATTGCATCACATTGAATAAAATACATTTACAAATATGCATCTCTGAATGTTTATGTTTATAAGATGTTTATAATATTAAACAGTTAAATATTGAGACATATTTGTTTATGGCTGTACGCGTTTACAAATTTTATATAGATGCTAGCATTACAACAATACTTTTTGAACAAATTTTCTAGAAGATGGGATAAAGAGATAGAGAAAATATTAATTTTACTGAGATCTTTCAAATAATCGCAAACAATACGGGAATAAAATTTTTATAAAGTGAAATTTGGCCATTTGGATGCCATATTAATGAGTATATACTAAAAAAACCATATTTTGTCACGTTTTACAATTTTCACCCTGTAAAAGCCATGTTTTAATCTATATAGGGGAGAATAAAACAATAGTTTAATTTTGGAAATATAACATTAACATTCTTTTAGTTATTACTATATATGCGAATGTATCATACGGATGAGAAATGAGGTCAAAACAAAGGTTAGATCTAAATTTTCATTAAAAACATTTTTGTACACAATATGAAATGCAACATGGGGATAAACCAGGATTAAAGGAATTTTGATCTAATTTTTTTCAACAAATACATACATTAGAAATCGGATTTTTTTATAGTTTATGCTGATGTTTTAAAATAACAAAATTTCGAGGTTGGCCATAAAAGATGAATGCACATCCATGTTACAAATACAAAAAACTGGTAAACAAAATGATTATGCTGGTTTTTTTTTTTTTTTTTTAGCTGGTCGTTGCAGATGATCGCTGATTATGTTTTCGTAGTTATATTTTTCGTTAAAGATGGTCGAATGCATGGTCGTAAAATGGTCCTGCATTTTGCTTTTAATTTTGAAAATTTTAAAAAAAAAAATTTTGAAAGTGGCCTAACATTATATTCATGTGGTTTACTCAATCATTTTGGAGAAATCAATGATTCTGAAAAGTCACATGCAGTAAACTTAAATCTTGCAAGATCAGGGGTTTTCAATTGTTTTTTTTTTTTCATATTTCAGCATTTAAAGGCCAACAACTTGAACAAACCAGATTTTTTTTAATAAGTTTTTGGATTTTCAAATTTTTATTTTTGGGAGTAAAAATGTCACCAATGGAATCAAAGCTTGGAAATTTTTTTATAATGTGTTTAGTTTGGTTTTGAAATTAAGATTTAAAACATAAAGGACTAAAATAATATATAAGAGAACATTTAATTGGTATAAATTTACAAAGGTCAATTGAAAATATTTTACAGACTGTAAATAAAACAAAGCAAAAAATTGGTATGTTTATTTTGTATCTTATGAATGAATTAAAAGGAATGTATTTTAAGAACAATGTAATTTTGATTTTTTGTCTTATTAAAATTTTAGAACATTCTGAACTAAAAAGAAAAGTGCATTAAAAACTTTTGAAATGAATTTTTTTACAAAGGAGTTGCCAGTTCCATAAAAATATTTTAAATTACTGTTAAAACATAAAGACTTGTATATTTGGTGTAATGAATCCAGTCAAAAACAAAATATTAACTGATAGCTTTACTATAAGATTTTTAATAAACCTTTTAATACATTTGAGATATTCTTATGTAAAGTGAACACAAAAGCTGGGTCAGTCAGAATTTCAACTGGTCATTAGGATTTCCATATTGTTTATTTTTAACTTGATCTTTTTTTAAACTTTAATTTTATTCTCTTTATTTTCACTTTTTTGTCCTTCATTTAAAAATTCTTATCTGATGAAGTCAATTTTTACTTAAAATAAAAAAAAATGTTTTCTTTAACTGAAAATTAATTTTGAGATATCAACTTTTCCTTTGAATAATTCAACATCGTTCAGAATTTTATTTATTTTATTCCTTTGATAAATTTTTTTTCCTTCTTTGTTCATTTGTGTTTATATTAAATGCACTGATGAAACTTTGTACAATGAATGAAAATAAATTTGAAATTTTTGGAAAAATTACAAGCCCAGAATAACCCCAGGACAATCATATCAATATCAACAATTAATCTATTTCATTTCCCCACAGGTGTGAACATAAAACATCTCTTAAGCAAATTAAAGAATTTTTCGTCTGTGTCTAATTAATCAAACTAATATTCAATTCTTTTGAAGTCTGTTTTCTCTTCATTATCTTTCTTGTTGTACACGGGCATGCATTTTAAATTCAAGCATATTTTAAAAAACTGTATAAAATATTTGAGATAGGTTATATACATATATCTAAAAGCATTCTCAGTCAAAATTTGATTTATAATCAATGAAAAAATATTTTCAGTTTTCCTATTGTTTAAAACATGACAAGAATTCTTTTTTATTAGATGTTTGAAATTCATCAAAAACAAAACATAAACTTTGATAATATTATCTCTTTACATTCAGAGTATTTAATAAAATATTTAAAATTTTTTGAGATATTGTGTTCAAACACAGAAATTTTATCAATGTCTGAAATTTGAACTTTCTTCACCTGATTCATTTTCATAATTTATTTAATTTTTCTCTTTTTTTAACAGATAAATGTATTTTCAATACAATAAAAAATCATTTTATAAAAATTTATCTTTTCTTTCCTTTTGGTAATTTATCTCTTTTATTTCAATATCTATACCTGTTATTTCTGACAACATAACTCTCTCTCTCTCTATATATATATATTTATATATATATATATATTCAATAAAATATAAAAAAATATCGGTATCACCCTAACAATTTTTTTCAATAAACTATATCAGTTTTATGTGAAAGAATTCAAAAATTGAAACATTAATGCAATAAAGGGTGACATGAAGACAATAATGTGATTGACATTGCATTTAAATTTTTTGCATTAAAGTTAAAAAGCATGTGCCAAAGGGAGTTGAAAAAAACAGTGGAGAATAGAAAGTTATTAGCATAGAAGCGGGCATAATAACCCCAAAGCTCAACTGTAAATTGATCTAATCTTGATGTCAATCTAATACTTTGCTTAAACAGGAAAAAATAATGTTTTATTTAAAAATATGATTCCACTCTTGATAATAAGAGTCTCATGTTTCAAAACAAAGATGAAATTTTTTTAATATAATTATTTGAATTAAATTGAGTTAAAAGTCCTCCTTCATTCCATTTTCAAACTTGAATTCTTTTTTTTGGAAAAACTCCCTTTCTGAAATTTACGTGTTTTTAATAATTCTCATGTTTTTTTTCCATGGTAACATCTAGGGCGAATTGTTTAAATTGGTTAAAATATGTTGGGTGTTAATAAAAGTATCAGTATAGAGTTACTTTAATAGATGTCAAGTCTTGGTAAAATACAAAATATATCTATTATTTGAAACGGAAGATGTATTCCATAGTCTGGTAATGCATGTTATTAATTTATTTATTTTTTATTTTATTTTTTATGATGAAAGGTTTTGCATATAAAAAACTGCCGTTTTGTTTGTTTAATTTTGGATTTCTTAAAGGGTTAACTTTTTGTAGGGTATTTAAACTGACACCAATTGAGTTGGGTTTCGATCCTAGCTAGAAAGTTATTTCTACGTCTAGCCACACTATCAACAACAAATATATATATATATATATTTTAATAAAAATTCAAAATACGAACCACAGTTTTTCCCAAAAATGGTATCATGAGGCAGATCAATTAATGACCTGATAATTTTTTTTTTTTAGTAAAAACCGTGGTAATATATTTTTTCAAATTTTATATAATCGGAATCGAGAACCTACATTTTTGAAAATTGTAGTTTCAATTGAGAATTCTCTTTGATTTTCCGATTTTTTATTAAACAAAGGTTAAATTTTTAAACTATATATATAATAAATATATATATATATATATATATTATATAAATTAATCATTTCAATGAAAATGTATAAATTCAATTTAAGTTACTAGTTTTGCCAAAGTGTTACTGCTTTTTTAAAACAATAAGAGGACAAAGACTGATTAGTTGAATCCATATGTAGGAGTTGGATGGGGACATTTGGACCCATTTTAGGGGGGGCATTCACAATTCATCTGTTTACACAATTGACCTTACACTTCATCATAGTACTAACTGATGATACATCCAATGTTTAAAATATAAATATATTGTGACATCATATATTTACATCCAATTGTTTATGAACTTCAGATTGACACCAAAACATTTGAAATTGTTATAAAATAAAATAAGACATATCTCGGCTGATTTACAGGCAAATAGGCTAAAATACTCAAGAGCGAGAGCCGGATGTGAACGGGACAAGGCCCCGTCACAAAATGACCATTATCTTCATTTACAAATGTTCCTGACACACGAGTTCGGTCGAAAAATAAAATAATATTTTAAAGTGTTTCTATTTTTCGTCCAATAAAAATGCTTCCCTCCTAATTATACTCGCTTTGTTTTTCGAGCCTGTTAAGCCATAAAAAAAACGCTATAAAAGGGGTCACACGGAAGTTCAACAGGCAGTCAACAGGTGGCCAGGGAACTGACCTGTCACGGTCAGCAGCTGTCAGCAGGGGAGCATCAACCACCGTCAACATGTGTGAACTACTATGAGAGATCGACCAGATCCGAAGCCGGCTTATGAACTATACCCAAGGTAGCTGTCCCAAACCCACACGTTCCTGTTGAAATAAACCACGTAAATCTATTTCTGCTGTTGTCGTATTTCTTTCTTGCAACCATAGGATGTTTGTCTATAACAATTTTGAAAATTACTTATCTCTGCCATATTTGAGAAGATATTGGTCAATCCAAATATCAAAGTAGATTAAAACTTGTTGCTATTTAAAGGAGGGATGATTTAATATTTTCAACCATGTGGGGTTTAAAATTGATTCCTCTATTATGGCCATTTTTGAAAACTGTTTTAACATTTTTTAATTATTTTATTTTTTTTTTTTTTTATGGAAATTAGGTTTAAACCTAAACTCAAACAAAAATTTGTTTTCAATCATTATAAACTACCGTTTAATTGAATAGAATTTTATTATAAACAATTGTCTTGTAAATTTAAATCATTATGAATAAAAAATAAAGAAAAATCATAAAAAAAACAAAAGAAAACATACCAAAAAAAAAAAATGTGAAGTTTTGAAAAATTGGTTGAAAAATGTAGGAATTCCTTCCAATATATAAATGTACATACACACACACACACACACACACACACACACAACCTATATTTTTATATAAGAATGATGACACACTATGAAGGTCTACTTGGACGGAAGAATTTGCAATTTTCCTCAATAAGAGCCTTTATATAGAGATAAATGAAACTCCTTTGTCAATTGAAAAAGCTGGTTTACAATCTTGTTAAACTCTCTTCTGAGCCAACAAATTGTGCTTATAGGTGTCTTTGAAATATAATAAAATCACTCTTTGGAAGGAAAAACAAAAAACCATTAAATCTTTCACACTTAGACAGAAAAATTATCAAAGACACCCACATTGGTAAAAGAATCTGTACCTGAAAACTATTATCTCAAAAGAGTCTGATGGTTATTAAAAAGCACCAAATGTATTAAAAATTTGACTCAGTAGTTCTTGGAGACAAAAAATTCATATCAACTTTTGGGATTATCCATCAATAAATATCTAAACATAAAAGGGATATTACAGATGGATCAAAGGAATGTTAAAAAGTAGGGAATGGATTATATTTTCCAAAAGAAAAGAATTTGCAAAAAATGACAAATGATACAATTATTTACTGCTGTCTTTATAGTAAGTCTCATCAGTTTGATATGGTCAAATGGGCCTCTTTGATCTAAAAAGAAAATAAATACAATCCCCTGTTAATTGTGGTAAGGACATTTGTTTTAACACATCCAAAAATGAAACTACTCTTTATCAATCATCTGGGAGGACTTTTTTTTTTGCCTTTTCAGTATAGCTGATTCTTTCCAGGAGAATAACTTGTTACACTTTTTTTTAAAATTTTCCATTGACATTTTTTGGAAAGATTAATTGAATTAATTGATTATTTTGCTATGAAAAATAGTTACTGTCAGGTTGGATAATGTTTCTCTTCAGAATCTATCTTGTATTTATAAGTCTACCATACATAGAAAACTTGCTTCTAATGTTGCTGCCACATATGGTTTGGTGCTCCTCTTTTTATATTAAAGATTTTGACAAAAGATGAATTTGTTAAATGTTATTGGTCCTGACTTGGTATTTTAGCTTCAGTCACTTTCCCACCACTGTAATGTCTCTAAATTTTCTATAAATACTTTCATGGTAATTGTTCTATGGTATTTAGACTTATATGAATGTAAGTGCATTACTGATTTGCAGGAAATACTCATCATTTTACAGTTGAATTGGCGAGATTTAACTGTAAGTTTTATAAATAAGTTTTTTCTCTCACAGTTGTGGAATCTCTTCCAGCTTCTGTTTTTTCAGACAAATTTAAAATCTTCCAAAATTTAAATTTAATTCCAATCTTTATCTTCTGTTGAATTAATTCATGTTCTTTTTTTATTCTCTCTCCTTCAATAGTATTTTTTTTCATACTCTCTAATTCCAAATGTGTTTTAAATCTTAGTAGCAGCTTTATAGCCTTGCTTGGGTGAAATGATTAAAAAATTTGATTTCAGAGAAATATTTGATGATAAATTATTCAGATAAAATGTTTGAATGACAAAACTTTAAATATAAAAAACAATCAATTTTCAATCGAGTTCATAATCAGAGCTATATATATATATATATATATATATATATATATATATATATATATATATATGTATAATCATCTGAAACAATTTTAGCAGTAAATTTATTAATTTCATCTTCATCAAATCCTGTACATATACTGCAGATAGCTTCTGCTTTTGACAAAATTTATATTTTGTAAACAAGCTCTCACAATCAACATTTGGGCTAAAATGATGATTTTACTCATTAATACCGTAGGTAGCTTTTTTTTGAAAACTATCTGAAAGAATAGCGTGCATAAATATTTTGAATTGCTGAAAATGCTTACAGACTGTTTGATGTAATGGAATAACTATCTGTCACCCCCATGAGTGACTACACTATAGGTAGTAACTATCTATAAGTATCTGTAAGTCAACGGACTACTGGAGTCTAGCTGGATATGTTGAGTACGACTCAGATTTACGAGAATTACCGACAAATTCCAATAGTATAAATCACTACTAGATTGACTTGTGATGACCTTGTGGATAACTGTTACCTTTATTCTTATTGTATTGATTTTTACAATAAACCTTTACTTATTTTATCCACCGTGTTTTTTCAAGTATATATTCTTATTAGCACGGAATATAACAGGCTGACAACTATATACTCTAAATTTTACAATTAATATTTAGTCCTTACTTTTCACATTCCTTTACTAACTTATGCATAAGTTCCTGTAGTTTCTTTTTTTCTTTTATCAATCTAATGTTGTTGAGATTATGGCAACAATAATGAATCTTCATTGGATTTTAATTGCCTTACTGTAAACATTAAATAAATCTCTGGAGAAGATATAATCCTTGTCTTTATGCATTTCTATTTTTTGTATATATTGAATCTATTTGATATCTGGATGCTGATTGATTGTTTAAGTATAAGTTCTGGATTCTTAAACACCTTTCCTAAATAAATATAACACTGTTGTAATGTGAAATATTTATCTTTTTAAAAGATGAAAAAATGAATCCCAAAAGTGAATGTAATTCAACAAATCATTTAGGAACAATATTTTAAAAGGCAAAATACAGGTATTATGAAAATGAGTGAACATTTTACTTCAGAATTGTGGTATCATTTATCTGAATGATATCACCAAAAATGTCAGATAAAAGATTCTAAAGCAAACACTTGCCTATAAGTTGTATTTTAGTATTGTCAGAAGCTTTTTTTATTCTTTCTGTGAGAAATGATTTAAGCATGTAATTTGCTAAACAGATTATAACTTTAGCAATAATGAAGGTAAGTTGGACACTTTGAACCACTTTTCATTTTATTTCGCAAAAAAATGAAAAGGAAAAGAAAACAAAAACAGAAATGTCCTCTTTTACTTTAAATTTATATCTTAGAAATCAAACTGAGTCTGAGATGTAATATTTATTTCCATCATTTCTTTCCAGACTGCAAATGACACATTTAATGGCCGTCTGTCAAATCATCCAACATTAGCTACCTAAGGAAATTAGTCTGATGTAAACATATCTATACACATAGGCTTCAGTTATAAATTTTACACCTCAAAGAGATATTTACTTGGCATAGATCCATAAAAGTAAATATATAAACCAAGACTATATATAAATAGTACTGGATATATGACTTTTAGGTAATAAAAAAAAAGTGACATCCAGCCAGAAGCCAACCAGTGATGGGTGTCTGTTTATCATCATATATGCTTCGTTGACTTTGATTCCAAAATGACTATAAGGAAACCTGTGTGGCTGAAGAGGCCAACAATGGAAAAAAGATATCCAAAGAAAAAAATATACATCTAGTAGCTCTTACAATAAATATTATTATAGATGATGAATCATAATTATTGTTAACATGTTTTTATTGAGGATTCTCATTTGTCTTTTTCTTTGGTCAGTCTTATATTATCTATCATTAAGTTCTTCTTTGCCAAATCCCATTCAGGATGAAAAGGATCATGACTCAGCTTCAAATCTCTTGTGGACCTCACTTTTTTTTCTGTTTAATTTTTGCTCTTAAAATGTTCCAACTATCCATGTTTTTTGTTCTTGCTTTATCCTTGAATCATTTTGAAATGCTTTTTTGGTAATCCAATGCATGTTTGGATTTTGGTATTATATTTTTAATCTTCTGTTAAAACACTTTTCCAGATACAGACCTCTGAATTGTGAAATATGAACATTTTTTGTTGACTTCTATCCTTGAACATTTATAGACATCACATTGATGTGAGTGTAGTTTGAATGATTTTAGTATGTCATAATTTTCATAATAAAATTGATATTAATCAACTGATATTGATAAAATTTTCATGATATATTTATATGATAATATGCTATGTTATGGTCATTTCAGCTTATATATTTTTATTCCAAAAGTGGTGCAAAGTTTTGGGAAATGCTATTCGATGATCCTCTATGTTTAAAAGGCCCACTGGTGAAATAGCCTGATTTTCAATTTAAGAACTGGTTGTGGTTAGGGTTCAAAATATAAAAAAATGGATTTACAAAAGTTGAAATTTCAAATAGGACAAAATGGCTGCCCAGACACACACACACTGTTGAATATATATATAACTCCTATACACACACACACACATATATATATATATTTATATATATATATATATATATTATGACTGGAGGCTTGGAAGGCTGCCCCTGGGAAAAAAGAACCAAGTCAGGGGTATAAACCAAGGCAAAAACATTTCATTTTTATTTAGGTGAAACCTAGGTTTGCCTGGCTTTTTATGATTATATATATATATATATATATATATATATATATATATATATATATATAAAATGAAAATACATTTAAATGTTGAAATGAAATTTTAGATATTTATTTATAGTTTTATAGCATTTTT